>BCKE01000047.1:0-290498 GCA_001600495.1 Pilasporangium apinafurcum
AGCCGTGTTGGAGCGCGAAAACCAGACTTGAATGCAAACTGAATGACGAAAGCACATCCATCTTCAGTGCATACAGCTTTGTATCGTATCTTGTCACTTAGAGCCACTTTATATGGTCGAACTGCACGTGCGTGATATTCCTTCACTGCATCCACAATTGATTCTTTATCTTTGTAGTCGTAAGTGTCGAAAAAGTGCTCCAAATTACTCGATTCCAGGCAATCACTCCCACGTGCATCATCATTACTAAATTGTTGTACGKTAGCATCAAGTGCATCCATTGTTGTAAAAGAACTTGTTGTGTGCGAGGTAAATTGGAAACTAAGATGAAATGCACACACATGACATCATGTGCGTTGTTTTGTCATGGATGTCACGCAACCAACAGTACATTCCTTTTTAATCATTGACATGTGCGACTACATGTGTGCGCATTTTCGCGCGAATTTTCTACATATGCACGTCAAATGAATAGATCCAAAGTGAGAATTTTCTCTTATTATCATTGGAATTGACACAAACAACTGATGTCTGTTGACTCCCGTTTCTTTTGTAAATTACTGGTTTTATTTCATAAGTGTATTTTTTTGTATTTATCTTTTCAAAAGTATATTTTTTGTATTACCTCTTTTGTCTTTTATTCATTAGTTGGTATATTTTTTTCTTTTTGATTATTTTTTGGTATATTTTTTTCCTTCTCCCAAGATTAAATAGAATTCCTTTCATCATCCTAGAAAAGGAAATGATTCAGCAATGCAAAAGAACATTTATTTTTTTAATTTTCAATTTAAAGTTCTATGGAATGCATTCACACTACCAGCAATCTCTCGCTATATCTGCTCCTCTTCCTCTCTCGGCGTGTCCTCGACCCTATATGCACATGGGCTCGTCGATGGTTACTTCTTTCCTCTGCTTCCTGAAGAAGAGTAATGTAAGGAACTTGAGTGTTTGAAGGTAAATTGAAAAGTGAGATTATTGTTTTAGCTTGCACTACTCTCTTTCTTTCTAACCATTCATTTTCTTATTGGCCTAAGAACCAACCATTCTTCCTTACACATAAACATGCAATGATTACCTCGTAATTACGCTTTCGTAAATTAGTAATTACGTTTTCGTAAATATAGTAATTACACTTTYGTAAATACAATAATTACGCTTTCGTAAATGTAGAAATCATAACAATATCAGATATGTAGCTTGATATGCAAAATTATGAACTTGTGGGATTTGAACCAGGGACGTCAAGATATAAAAAGTCTTCAATCCTTACAAGTAATGACTCGCGGCCTTGTCACTGGCAGTACAGAACGAGCAATGGATCAGTGGTGGAATAGAACGTGAAGATCGCGATCACGACGAGATGCAAACAGAGCTCATTCTTACCTGATGTACCCAAGACGCTCGTTGATACCTGGCGTGTGCTGAAGACTGTTGTCATGGATCACTGCATTGCAGAAGCGATTCTCTTGGGGCGTCAGAGCAGTGTAACCGGACATTCGGTTGATCTCTCTTGCTTCTGCTACCAGGCCGCGCTGGGATGCATCCGCTCCACCTGATATTTGTTTCGACATTCTTGGTCATGGGTGTAACACATGCCTGACCTCGCACGCAAGGGTCAAGCATGGCGTCGGCATGTGCCTGACCTTGCGTTCGAGGTCAGACGACATTACATACCTCAAAGTCATTTTAATACATTAAGAGAGAAAATGACTCAGAAATACATAGTTGCATATAAACACATGTGTAAAGGAAGAAAGTAGAAACACGATCGTAATCAGATTAGGAAAACATGCATTCAACGGGAGCTTAGATGTAGTGGTAGCGAACTAAGTCCTCCATCTAATTCACTTTTCACTTTGCCATCAAGTTACCACTTCCTCCCCAAGCTCCACGAGCGTCCAAGTTTTCAAGTTTATTAATTTCTACCAATCAAATTTCAGCAATCAACTTTTCGTCCAATCGAGAGCTCCATAGTTAATGTTATACTGCCGCTTTCGTGTCCTGTGTGTCGAAACAGGATCTGTTTTTGTTTGCACTAAAATATTACTTTTGAAGACCAGATAAGTACGAAAGAGAATATAAAATCCAACTGTTTGTACACTTTCCAACAAATTCCGTTTAAGAATCATTTTTTTTCAAGCATTTACTTATACAGCTATTTCCTAATTTAGGAGGCTACTGTATGAGACGAATTAAAACCAGCGACAGCTCTTTATTTCAGGTGGAAATGTGCTATTGACATCCCCAACACAAAAATTTGGCCCCCTAAACCGCTTCCAGAATCCAGCAAGTTCATACCCTTTTTAATTTATTGCCTCTATTTTATGATAATATATCAATCATTTTTTGTATTTGTATGTACCTTTTATAGGAGGAAAATTTCTATAATTAATAATTAATATATTTACAGAAAGAAAGAACGAACCCAACGGGGCTAGTACTCGGAGCAGAATGCCGATCGCAATGGGTTGTTCATTCGTCTCAACACGTACGAATCATCAAGTGATACAACGCGCAAGCAGAAATGGGGCTGAAGAAGTGGTTCTCTGGGTCCAAATCATCCGTAGACGACGACGGCTCCACGCTGCCTCCGGCCCAGCTCCGCGACAGCGACGTCAAAGCTCCCAGCGTTGGCAATCACCGCTCTTCGTACCACACTGTTTTGCCTCCAACAGAAACAGTTGCTGACAATCAGCGACGCACCCACGCACGCAGTAGTAGTGTTGGCACAAATGCTATGACGAACCTTCGCACGCCGGTGATCGATAGTGACTATTACGATCGACGTCGAGGCATCACGCATCCGTCTGTGGAGCTAGCGGACAGCAGCATCAGTGGCAGCGAACTGACGGGGTCGCAATCACAACTATGGGGTTGTGACCCAAATCAACCAGAAAAACAAGAACGAAACCAAGATTACCCGCATGGACATTGTGTCGACGAGAATGACACGTTTGTCACAGCAGCAAATATCAATTCGCCCGTAGAGCGTCGCAACAGCGTGATCGGCAACATTCGGTTCACATGGATGAATGTGCTCGGTCAGTCGTCAAATTCCGATTCCATGCGATCAAGTATTGTAGAGCCAAGCAAACACAGTCCTGATGTTGAGGTGCGTGCGCAGGACGAGGGCATGGGCGTCGTAATGCAAGGGTGGCTGGAGAAATGTGGACAGCAATTTAAGACCTGGAATTGGAGGTTCTTTGTACTTCGTGACGATGGGGTCTTGTCCTACTATACTGATGACCAGCTGAAGAAGATGAAAGGCTCGATTCATGTCGGTTGTGGGTCGCAGGCCACCATTTCTGTGCAGTCAAATATGATTGACAAGAAATTTGTGTTCATGATTGCCACACCGCAACGAAACACGATGATCTCGGCCCCCTCGCAGCGCTCAATGACGAAGTGGATTGCCAAGTTACATGCAGCTGGTGCAACACCCTCAGAACCATGGGATCCATTACGCAAAACCGTAAAATTCTATGTGGGCGACTCTGAGTGTCCACATGAATGGAAACGCTACGATGACCCGACATCGTATATTCACATGGAAGGCTGTCTGCTGAAGCGAGGCCATGTCAACAAGAATTGGAAGAATCGGTTCTTCCGCATTGAAAAGGGTGAACTACGGTATTACACAGAAAACCAGGAAGAATTGAAAGGTTCGGTGCCACTGAAAGGAACGATCGTGAGTCCAGGTATGGCACAATGCCCAGATGGCCGGCAATATTACTTTGTACTCACCTCTAAGGATGGCAAGTTTGAAATGCATCTGAACGCCCATAATGAAAATTCCATGCACCGCTGGATCGAAGCGCTGCAAGAGGCGCAGACGGCACTTGGGAATACAGGTGCAAAAGGAACCGTCGCGGGGTTGGCTTTGGTTGTGAAACGTGCAGAGGAAATCCCGCTGGCTAAGGTTGAAATTGTGTTTCAGAGACCTGAGGATATTAACATCGCTATGGAGAAACGCACTGAAGCACTCGTGGTAACCTCTTCGAAAGACCAATCCGTACCAGTTGGAAGTCAACTCATCACTGTGGCTGGACGTAGCATCTTGCGCGAGACGTACGTGGACGCTCGAGCCCTATTGCGTACGTCTCAGTTCCCATTACAGTTAGAGTTTCTACTATCACCATATAAACGAGGCTTGCTCATCAAGAAATCGCGATCAGGTTTTGAGAATTGGAAGAAACGCATGGTGATCGTCACAAATGGCGAGATTCATTACTACAAGCAAGTTGTAAACGGCAAGACCACGTCGCTAAGACATCGCAAGTCGTTCTCGTTGTATGGATGCTACCTCAACCTGATCCAGGTGCCTGGCCGAGATATGTGCATTGTTGTGGCCCGCTCTCCGTCAGATAAGCTAGTGTTGCAGACTACGTCCGAAGCTGACCGAATCGAGTGGGCAAGTATTATCTACTGTAGCATTCGCATGGTCTCACAGGGTATTACGTCGGGGCACATTGAGAGTTTGAATTTGGAAAAACCACGCAAGATGAGTGAAACACTCGCCTCAGATCTGAATGGGAGCTTTAGCAGCGATCACGACATTGCGTTTTGATATGTTGATTGTACTGAGTTATATTTAACCTTAAAAAATCATGTGAGATACAAAAGTATGAGTAACTTGAGGAGGATCTCCAGTTTTTCTTTGACTCTGACTTGATTAATTAAGACTAGATAACCGCAGAGTAGACATCTCTGACACCTGGACTCATCGAGTCCAGGAGAGTGGGTGTTCATTCTTAAGAAAGATGTTTCTAGTGTGATGTTTGGCTTCCTTTCGCACCGATACTACCGCGCCACGCTTTCCGAACAATCACTTTGATTTTCCACATACTTGATCTCCTCGAGCATGCACTGTCATCATCTCGTATCCGTTCTTGAAAAGAAGAGTAGTGAAGAAAAGAGCTCATTGCGTAGAATTGAAAACAATTTTCTGCTTCTATCGATAGGGATTGCTTCGCTTCAAGAAACAGGTCAAAGTGTGTTCTACCGATAGGAGAAATGAGGAATAGAGTCTAAGTTAAAAAAGGAAGACGAACGTCGTTTCGATTGTAGGGAGACTCAACTTTTCTCCAAAACATATATGAAGACACAAAGTATGCATGCTCATAGTCTGACTGAAATAAGATCGAACTGGTGGGACGCTCTACGAGTCGCGCGTTACAGTTCCGATTTAATGCAAAACACCGTTGTATTCATTTGGTTCCTTGTGTTAGTGGCGGGTCTTTCATCTATCGGACAGCGCTGCTCTCAAATGGTTAGACGCACTTGGATGAATGGTGGAAATAATGTAAAGTTGTATCGCATGAGTATCATTTGCAAATGGGAATGCATGCTTTGCTGTGATGACTTCATGGATGTGTTTGATCAATTCAGCAATGGGTTTTGAAAATGGAAGCCATATTTGCCCTGAATGATGACAGTTTATCAAATTAAGGTTTATAAATGCTATCAGCACTTGCTTCTAAGAATACCAACACGACTTTTTTGTTACGATACACGGTATTCTCACCCCTAAATGACTGTATCAGACTAAAAACCTTTCAAAAAGCATAACCTTTTAAATTTAGATGGATTAGTTCATTAAGTACGAGGAATTTGAGTGCAGGTCATATTGGGCGATCCTTCGTAAGAAACGTCCTGAGGGCGGCAAAGCACAACCGCAGAGTGAGCGAAAGAAGAAGGGAGGGAAGCGCCACGAAAAAATCGAGCGAACGCTCGTGACTACCGAATAGATAGAACGTAAACAATATTGCGCAAAAGCGAGCTGCTTTAACTTCATTTCTCGACGACGTGGAGGCCACAGGATTCGTGTAAGTCCAAGCAAAAGGAAATGTGCAGCAAGATGCGAGATGAACTCATGCTATACACTGTTTTATGTCGTTTATTGGTTCGCGTCGCGGTGACAATGATGTCGAAATCGCATGGCCGAATGAATTTTGGGGATGATATCATTTTCTGCGGTGACGTTTTACTGGTTATTCGAACGTTGCATACATGGGGTGTCGCTCGATATAAAGAGACGCTACTGTTGAGCTGAAGTTCGTCATTTAAGAGCAAGCGAGAGTACGTGAAAAAATACACGACAGCGAGAATGGCGTCAACTGTTGCAGGTACGGCATTTGGTTCTGTACCATGGGATCCCCCTACAGTTTTTGAATGTGTCAGGTTGCTGGAAGGATCTTGACGATACACTTCAACTGTCAACGTAGATGACAGTCTCTATCCAATTGCAATTCTTGTGGACGAACTCAAGCACGAAGATGTCCAATTACGGCTCAATGCAATTCGGAAGCTTCGTATTATAGGTACACATACCGCAATGAGTTATGGACACCAGCTGTGGAATGTAATATGTTGATATTGTTCTGGCCACCATGTAGCATCCGCGCTTGGACCTGAACGAACCCAAAATGAGCTGCTTCCGTTTCTCAATGGTACGCACGTGAAACAGAGGATAGCTATCTAAATTATATTATCATCCGTAATAACAGAGTGAACGGTTGCTACTCGTTCCTATATAGATTCACTAGATGATGAAGACGAAGTACTGTTGGTGATGGCGGAGGAACTGGGAGACTTTGTGGACGTAGTGGGTGGACCATCTCATGCCTATCGCTTGCTAAAGCCTCTAGAGTCGTTGGCAACTGTCGATGAAGCTTCTGTTAGGGACATGGTATGTTTTGGGTCATAACAACTATCATCACTCCCACAAACTATAGCTGACCTATTGTGTTTGGTAACTCTATTGATGCCTAGGCTGTGAAATCAATCTGTAGAATTGTCGAACTCATGGAAGTGGAACATGTTGCAGAGCATTTTGTCCCGATCTTGCGGCGTCTTGTCACTCGTGACTGGTTTACGTCTCGTATCGCATCGTGCAGTCTCTTTCAAGTTGGCTATCAAAAACTTTCACCAGATATCCAATCAGAAATGCGGGGTATGTTTGGCCAGTTATGTCGTGATGATACACCTATGGTTCGAAAAGCGGCCTCTGGAGCACTGGGAGGGTTTTCCTCAGTGGTATGGAATATTGCATATTTACGCAAATGAACATATATACTAATTTAGTATCGATTTATTTAGATGGACCCAGGAAGTGCCCAAGCCGAACTTCTTCCGTTGTTTCTGGCGCTGTCGCAAGACCGACAGGATTCCGTTCGAATACATGCGATTGATAATGCAGTGGTGCTTGCTATTCTCGTCCCTACCGAAGTGCTGACGACGCAAATACTTCCCACGGTTTTCGAGACCGCTAGAGATGGGTCGTGGCGTGTGCGATGGTCTGTTGCGAATCGATTTCCCGAGATATGTGATGCCATCACCGTGGAAATGGTAAACACTTCCATGTGTGATTGCTTCGTCGCGTTACTGGAGGATAGCGAAGCTGAGGTTCGAACAGCGGCAACCTCAAAGGTATGATCTTCTTCATTCCTCTCTCGAACGTTCTATATGCACAATATTTCATGCTATCAATGATGCAGGCGATTGGAGTATGTAAAGTTCTTCAGCCACAAAAGATCGTGGAAAGAGTCGTGCCTTGCTTCCAGAGACTTGCTCGAGATTTATCAGATCATGTTCGCTCTGCATTAGCATCTGTTGTGATGAAGGTTGCACCTTTTTTGGGCCGGGATTTAACGATTGCGCATCTCCTGCCTCTCTTCTTGCTTGTACGTGATGTCACTACTTTAATTGGGTATTTTTATTAAAACTCACCTTTTCTCGTTACGATTTGTTGACGAATGCAGTTGTTAAATGATCAAAACTCTGAAGTCCGTCTAAACGTCATCTCAAACCTAGAAGAGGGCAATAGCGTACGTTTTATGATCAAATTTCCTGTGGCATTGGAAATCCAGCTTCACTTCTGTCCGTTTATGCTTGTACAGGTTATCGGCATTGAATTGCTGTCACAATCGTTGTTACCTGCTATTGTGCATTTAGCTGAAGACAAACAGTGGCGAATTCGTTTGGCTATCATAGAATATATCCCCCTATTGGCTGCTCAATTGGGACGAGAATACTTTGAAGAAAGACTTTCCGACCTGTGTATGTCATGGTTGTCGGACAACGTTTACTCCATCCGCGGTATGACCATATGTAGTGCCTGATCTGTGTTGAACCTGCGAATAATACTGATGATAATTATATGCGTCTTTGCAGAAGCTGCTACAGTGAACTTGCGAAACCTCACCCAACACTTCGGTGTCGAGTGGGCAACGACAAATATCATTCCACGGATTCAAGCAATGCATTCTAATGCGAATTATCTGCACCGTTTGACGTCATTACATGCAGTTAAAGTTTTATGCGAGGCTATGAATCCAGAAACAATTCAGGCGTTCCTCATTCCACTTGCTATTGAACTTGCTCAGGTGAACTCTTGCTTAGTAGAAACCATCAATGTTGACTTATTTGATTGACAACACAATTGGGTGTGCTTTGTTAAGCAGGATCCGGTTCCTAACATTCGATTTAATGTGGCTAAAACGTTGGAAGTAGTTGCGACAAAAGTAGACTTGCAGGCGCGCGAAACCACAGTGAAGCCATGTCTGCTTGCTTTGCTACAGGATACTGATAGTGACGTCGTGTACTTTGCCAATCGCGCTCTTGCCCAGTGCCAATAGCATCAGTTAAAGTAAGACGTTTGTATTGGCTTCGAAGTCACCCCCCAAATAAACTTCACGATTCATCGGGAAGAAAGACAAAGGCAAACACGAAACACGTTTTTGCCATGCTCATATTGTACTTGCTCATCCCATATTCTTATACATTAGCGGGTATCATGCTTGTTATTACTAACGTTTAAGGCGGGAATTGACGAACTCGTACATGCTTTCTGACAGCCACCATCGCCAGAATACCGGGAAAGTTACAGATTCAGTTGTTAACTTCATATCTCGGATACTTTTCGCAGTCATCTTCAGCATAAAAGAAGTCAAGTCAATAGATGCTAAGATCATGTTAGGTTATTGCCTTACTTGTCGCCAAATTTCGTGGACTTCAACATCCGTCAGTGGAACCTGCGTTCCAAGCTCGTTAGCCAGCGTTTTCAGTTGCTCTCGTCCGAGTCTTCCCTCTATGGCATGCCTTTCAAACGCTTCAAAAAGCATTTGCTTCTCACTGCTGTCAGCATCGTTTGCAGCTTCAAGTTTATCCAGATACGCTGCCGAATCCATCGTCAGCTGTAGCTTTTGAAGCTTGTCCATCTAACATGAAGTCAAACGGTTATGTCACCTCTAAGTCAGTCAGAGAGCCATCTAATAACATGGAACTACCAGAATCCCTTCGGTTGCCTCATCGGCAATATCATAGCATAATCGAATAGCTTCTGTGTACACTGCAACCGCTTCGGTACGCTCCTAACACAATCCAGTGTTCTCAGACACAAATTCATGTATGCTGGAACTACATGCGCTGTCTAGGTATACTTCATTGGATACTAGCATCTCTCCCAATTCCATTAGAACTTGAACTTCTCCCTGAATTGCGGATTTGCTCTTCACCACTTCTGGTGACTACGAAATTTAAGCAGATATCAACCACATCAAGTACGGAAGAAGCACTATTGTTGATACACCAGTTGCTACTTACTTGATACATCTTGCGAATTTCCTCAATCTCTTTCCGATGTTCTATCAACGCATTATTCATCAAGTCGGCACTACTTTTGTTTTCAGCGTGTTCGTGCACAAGCTTTTGCAATGCTGTTTGCTTCAAACGATACAAACACAGACGACTATCTAAAAGTAAATAGCTCTTCGTTAGTGAAGATGATAGCACCATTTGCATCATGTACATTTCATATTTGTCACCGGCTTGGAGTAGAACGAGCTGGGGTAAGTTGAGAAAAGCGAAATCAGGATTTTTCGATCGGGCTATCGATAGTAGCAACTTAATGGCATATTGGTATCAGTCCGTGCTAGTGCAGCATAAGAAGACGACTATATTGGACAGCAGGTACCTCATAGTTGTCGATTGCGGCAATGAGACGCCTTTGCTTCTCTTCCACAGTATTCATGGATAGTGCAAAACTCGTTCACGAGCGCCCAAACATCTAGTGCATAAAACAATACCGCGACTCCTGAAAGATTCTCACAACTGAGCAAAAATATGCAAGTGGGACAGCTGCTTGACGAGAGACATCGGAAGTACAGCCGAATTTTTGAATGAACACGTCAATCCGGGACATAATGCTATGTATTCAAATAATGATGGTGCAAGAACGACTACTCTATTGAGATTTGCCTTTACTACCTCTATATGTGGAGCAGCGATAAACAAATAATATGAGATGCTAGTCAACAACTACACGTCGCCGCTGTTCGTAATCTGGATCATCAGTCGGGAGCTCATGTCGGCAAACTGGACAAGAGTTGTGCTAACACAGACCAAATCGATATTAACACACAATCATATCAATGAGAACACATTTGTCTACCTCCGTTCGGTGGTATTGCTTCCTTACCTGCTTCAACCACGGGAGTATGCAATCAGGATGGAATGAGTGCGAGCATGGCAGGTTGTGCGCCTCATCATCCACGGCAAACAAATCTTTGCATATGGGACACTCTGCGCCTGAATCAATGTCTTCCTGTGTCATTTTCACCTTCGGCAGTTTCTCTACGACTTCTTTTGCAGCAGGAGGAGCTCCATGCTACAAGGATACAAGAATACGGAGATTACTATCTCCACATGATTAGAAGCGATAATTAAAACATGCCCAGTCTTACTCGGTTGGGGTCGTTCTGCATCAATTGATTGATAACGGTGGAGAGATTGCCAAAGGCGTAGTCACCCGGACTACTGGCGAGACCAGGGAACGGCATATTGAATACACCGCCGATGGCATTCCACAAGGCACTCGGGTCACCATTATCGCTATCACTAATAAAGAATTCAACGGGGCTGCCATTGCTGCTAATTATTCGTCCAGAGCGACCAGGAGCTCCCGAGAGAAATTGCAGTAAGCTATTCAGCACACCAACACACGGTTAGGATTCCTTTATCACAAAGGCGACACGTCCAATCACTTACTCTGGTAAGGTTGTGGGCATCGCTGGACTAGCATTTTGATTCGTAGATGTAGAAGTCGAATTGCCGTTGTGATGTCTGATATTGGAGACATGGACACGCATGCATGTGCAGAGTAGCATTGAAGTTAGATCCGATAATATACGAACGACATCGAAGAATTCCATACGGGAAAGGCACGCGCGGTATTGTTGTGCTTGCTGTAGTTGAGGGCCCAAATTCGTCATGAATCTGCGAAAGATTTTGATAAAAAACTATATTGAGCCACCAACTGTGCTGTGCTTAGCATCACTGAAATGGATGCCATACATACCTCTTGGGTTTCGTTTGATGCACTGGCAGATGGTTGTTGTGTGATTGTGGGTGGATTATTGACCGGAGAATTCAAGTTTGCATGTGCTTCAGCTGCCTGTGACTCTTGAAAAGCCTGTGGTGGATCGTCCTGCACAAGCAAATAGCATTATTGTTAACTCATCACCCCCCTAATACAATAACTCAACCGACACACCTCCCCGCATTAACACGAATACCCACACATAGGTATACAAAACTTACCTCTTCAATTTCCTCCACAAAATTCCCACCGCATTGTTGGCAGCACATTTCCGAAGACGTGTCATCGATCGCTGTTGAGACATCAGTGTTGCACTCGTGGCACCAGAACCTCGACACATCCTGTGGGCTTTCAAGTGCAGCAATTACTGCTTCTCCCATCGGTACTTGTAAATCCATCGTGAAGTGCTGTCTGTGCGTTCTTATATTCAGCCTTTTCCTTCTTCTCGAGGAAACGCTTCTTCTTCCCCTCTGCTTCGTGTGTCTTCTTTTGATTATCAATCCGCAAAGACAACGCCAACAACATAAACTGACTCAACAAACCAAAAACGCGCGCTCATTGGATAAAATTAAACATCCAACGTTCTGCGTTAGGAACATGGGAGGTAACGAAGTTTTGTTAAATAGGAAACAAACGTGTCTTTGGATTGGCCGTAAATAACGATTGTTTACAACTATTGCCCGAAAATGGGTTTGATGGGTTTTGGTGTCCGCTCAGACCATGTCCTACATCTGTTCACCCACCTGTGAAGTAACAGCATCGTTGTAATGATAGCGATCGGCAATCGAAGAAATTTGGCGATAACCAACAAGACGATGGGCAAGGATACCTGCAGACACAGCATCCAGGAAGCGTTGGGCTTAAGTCAAATTACTCCGTGCATAGTGTACCTAGAACAAGCAATAGACCTCTCTCTACCACGTGTTACTTTCCTATACACAGTGTGAGTTCTAGAGCGCTTTAGCGTTAGTCATCTGCTGCTATATATTGAAGCACGATGCATGTGCAAACCAATAGTGACAAGGTATAAACAGCACAAAGTTGAAGACATTGGTCACAAATCGTTTCTACTGTGTGTCAAATGCAAATGCACAGGAAATTGCAAATGTAAAGAGTGCGCTAAGATCAAACCCATACTCAGTTTTTATGGAGAAAGTGGTTTATATCGATAAATGCAAACATTTGAAATTATGACGTATTTTGTAAAATAGTGCGAAAACATACTGGAAGAGTGGTAGCGTTTATGACGGATGGATACATCGAACTTAACGTTTGACCTCTTGGTATATTTACACCATTGAAGATTTCAAACGCCCAGGGATGTCGCAAAAAAAACGGTTGGACATCTCAACCCAGTGTGTTATGGTTCTATGCTGTCGATGTAACAGCACTGTCTGCCGGTGATAATCGTGTCTGGCGACTCAGATACTCTGGTCACCCTCCTCCCTCTAGAGTCTGCCTTGTGAAGCGAGCTATGTTGATTGAAGAGTTGACATCTCGATCCCACAACCTATGACACTGTTGGCACAGCAATAAACTGTGTACAAGTCGGAATTGTCTGTCTTGGCCAGTCTTTCTGGTATTAGGGTCCAACCTGACACGAAGCTTCTCGCACTTGATACCCTCGGCTTGGTAGTGAGAGCACTTACAGTTGATCTTGACCATTTTGTAGTACGGTAGGTTGGGGTCGGGGACCTGTCCTTGAACTCCATCCGACTATATCCCTGTGTTAGATTTTTACTTTCGATGGATTTACGCACCGTCGGGGGTTTTGGCTACCAGAAAGTATCTGGTCGACCGCTTGGCGTTGGGTTGGTGCTCGGTGCGCTGCCCCACGTAGTAGGGCTTAGTTACTCCTCGAGCTACTGATACCCAGCGCCTCTTGGTGGAGACAGGGTCTTTCGCCCCGGGGATGAGAGTGTACGAGAAGTAGCGCCTTATAGCAGGTATCAGTTCGAGGGTCAACACCGACAGCCAGGGGCCTGATTTCCTAAGCGTTTGAAATCTTCAATGGTGTAAAGCTCAACTTCAAGGGATCATATGCATTACTAATAGATACGAGTAACTTGGGGAGGATCTCCAGTTTTTCTTTGACTCTGACTTGATTAATTAAGACTAGATAACCGCAGAGTAGACATCTCTGACACCTGGACTCATCGAGTCCAGGAGAGTGGGTGTTCATTCTTAAGAAAGATGTTTCTAGTGTGATGTTTGGCTTCCTTTCGCACCGATACTACCGCGCCACGCTTTCCGAACAATCACTTTGATTTTCCACATACTTGATCTCCTCGAGCATGCACTGTCATCATCTCGTATCCGTTCTTGAAAAGAAGAGTAGTGAAGAAAAGAGCTCATTGCGTAGAATTGAAAACAATTTTCTGCTTCAGTTGCGAACCTTGTCTCCTATTTGAAACGGGTGAGATTTTGTCTCGTGTATTTGGATCGTCTTCTTGACGTGTATTCATCAAGGARGATGAAAAGGCTACGATAGTCGACCTACATCTATCGATAACAGACGTACGAGAAGGTAGTCAAGAACCTTACAGATGGTAATAAACGAACTGTTATCGCGTATGAAGATGCAAGTTTCACAAGCTCAGCTAAAGGCAACATTGCTGTTCCCACAACGACCCTACGGAAGAAAATTGGTTCCAGATGTCGTGTTGTGCTTGTCACAAGAAGATGAAGGGGTTCGTTCTTGACGGAAAAGTTGTCAGTGACGGTCTTTATGGTGTGCGACACTCCAAAAATAGTGAATGCCATCACACATTGTGGGACCATGACATCAACGCTGCAATCAACATTTTGAGACTATTCATCGATCAAGTGAAGAAAAAGAGGAGACTCGAGGCGTTCGCGAGGAAAGAAAATGAATTGATACGCGAAATTAAAAACTGAGATGATAAACAACCTCATTGCTATGATTCCGGAAACGGATGAGTGTAGCACAACGTACCAGCGTGATAATGTCGTCAAAGGTGATGCCGCTGCTTTCTTCACTGCGAGAAATCTATGCGACGCCGAAGCCGTCCAAGAGGTCAAGATCATCAATAGCGAATGTGCTCATGATGAAGGCGCTCCTTCAATGTTTGACGAATCCAATATAAGTGGTGGTTCGATATTGTACAATCTCTTGTCTCAAGTGGCATGGATTATAGTTACAAAAAAGGTGAAATGGCTCAATCAAAAGCTGGCGGTATCTTCAATATTGAAGTTGATTAATGTGCTTCAATCACAGCCGACAAAGCTGCAGGAAGAGGTTCTGCGCACGTTGGTCATCCCATTGTATCGGTGTGTGCTCATCGTTGTTGCTACTAATACCGCAGAAAGTAAGGATGATGAGTAATGGTAATATAGTATGCTGATCAACGCATGTGAGTACCTTGGCCCAGGTGCATTTCTAATTGGAGCTTTCTGTAGTTTTGGAAAGCAGGAAGGCATAAGTATTGCATAGCGCCAAATGAAGCCAATTAAAAACCGTACCTGCGGTGGTAGATGTATTCTATTGGGCTCTGGTATTGTTGCAGCTGAAGAAGACGATTGAGGCAGCATTTGCTGAAGCAGCAGTAGGATTTGCTCTTCTGGAGCAACCGCATCACTATTTTTGTGCAGTGTCTGAAGGGAGATATGTGATTGACTTTGACTGCGCTGTTCAAGCCTTGATGACGAAGATGAACTACTAGGAAATGATAGTCTGTTTCTCGAGACTTCTCTGCTGATTGGTGGTGCAATTGGCACAGTTTCAACTCCAAAGAGGTCGTCGTAATCTGGTGGTGGTGATGGAGTTCTTGCCGAAAATAGTGGTACTGAGGACTGCTGCCCTCCATTTGGATTATTGTGCTGTGGTTGCGCAGATTGTCGGACTGGTGGCAGGGAATGCTTGTTGTTGTAGGACGGAATTCCAACTTTCTCAGACATGCTACACACGTCAGGAGCAAAACACATTATCGTCAACCATAAAAGGTTCAAGACCACCTTCATATATATATTACTGAGTCCTACATTTTTTTGTTAGGTGATTTGCACTTGGATGTTCGACGCCGCCCATTTTTTTTTCTATGATACACATCGATTATCGTATACAGAAGCTGGAGACCAAGCAGCATTCATGCATTTTACTTACATGATTTTAAGAGAGCTTTTCATCGTAGGACTTGATGTGGACGCTCTTCGTAATGGCTTTGTGATGCTTTGGGTCGAGTGACCATCGGTTGTAGATGGCATTTGTTCGTAGTTGTGCTGATTCGTTTCCATTCTTCGGCTGCTGAACAGTGCTTTTCCTGGTGGGATTAGCGATTCCTCATCATTTAAGTCTCCATCTCTTTGATCGTATGGTTTGTCCATGAAATCTAAAAAGAACACATTCATGTCAGATCAAAAGAAAGAGTATGGTTTTGCCATTATCAATACACACATCCAGGTGTTCGTGATCGGAGCATCATATTCTCCAGTTTTAACAATCGTATTTTCTCTTTGAGGTCGATGATCAGTTTTTCCTGCCATGTAGATACACATTGAGGATTCCCTGAGTTGTTGTTGGGAATTCATGAATCTTACATGCGGATTTAGTATAGCTGTGGGTCGATTTTTGATCTTGGCGACGCCCATGGAGAATTCCAACGTGCGAATCGACTCAGTCGCAAAATGTGGGGAGGCGTTGACACAGGCCAACATCAACGTTTTACTATTACCACCCAAACTGTCAATGAGAAGCTACGAGAAAACAGTCACAAGCCAAACAGTAAGTGGATAATCGAGAAAGTGATCGGCTGATTGAGAGCACTCGTTTCCATACGTACCATAGTCAGTTTTGAGTCACGATAGGGAACGAACTTTGATTTACCTTTGGAATTCATCGCTTGTATAACTTTGCTAAGACAATAGAGGCTCTTGTTAATATGGCCCGTTTCCTTCAATTGCATTCCCACGGCACCAGTATCATTGACGCGCTCGCTTCCCGCCAAGTCCACAATGGTGATTTTGCCATATTTTTTGATGCCACCGTTCACTGGATCAATGGGAGCAGAGTCGATATAGATCGTCACGAGGCAGTGGCTTCTGTTGGAATGTTCGTTCAGCAAGTGACTGGACTTAGTGCGATTTGCTGCAGCCATTTTCACAACGCGAATAATTTCCTTTGCGGTCAAACACTGCACAGCAGTCGCATTTTCGAGGAAAAAACCATGCTCTTTTGACGACCGGATCGCTAACGACTCCTTCCGCGGATCGAAATTATCCTTGACTTGTTCATTATAGATCTCCACACACGTCACACGCAATGTATAGTCCACTTCGCCACGTCGTGACTCAATAAGTTGCATCAAGTGCATTGCCGTGCGCGGTAGAATCCCATCCGTTGGCTGAGTTGACATGCGCTTCTCAGTACTTCCATCTTCTCTACCAAATATTGTATACGATTTGCCTGCACCGGTTTGTCCATAGGCGAATACTGTCACTGGATATCCATCCAACGCTGCTGCAATGAGTTGAGGCATCTGAATGGACTCGAAGACATCTTCTTGACTGCAATCCGACGACAAATATGTCCCGCAACGGAACGTGGCTGCTTGTTTCTTGGACTCATCCGTGTAAACATAGATAGAATCACCATCAGGACTAGCTGTGATGGATTCTTGACCGGATGGCGAAATACACGGTCGAACACGAACAGCAACCCGAATTTGTTCCTCTTTCTCCATATTCACTGCCACACGTCAGCAGTGATAGATGCAAAGGTGAGCTTCAGCTATATTTCTTGAAAACCCGTTAAAATGCTATTTATAAAATGACTACCACTACTTATGTACAATCAGCAGTCTTACTGGTGATTACCAGAATACACCTGACCGTGTGGACACGTTTGAAAAGTCGGCTGACTCCCCCACTGTCCACGGATACTTTTCCTACACTCTATCCTCTTCCTACATTCTTTCTCCCTCGTTGTAACTCTGGCCGTCTTGGAAATCCATGTAGGATACACATAGCGAGTGTAAGGATGTTCTTCAACGCATTCACATCTCGCTCCCACGTGATTCTGCACTCACTGTTGCTATAATGGACAACCTGGCGGGAAAACTTGACGCTTGCGCTTCCATCAGCCTTTTTCGTTGGAAATGGCGTCTCCTCAAGCTGCTGGTAACACTCAGAGCATCGCTGACTCGTCCAGTACTCGTCGATCTGCAGTACGGTTGCGCGCTTTGCCAGCTCACGTGTGGACCGCTTCATAGGTCCATGCGCGTGACCCTTGACGAAGTCCTGTTGACTTCAGTTACCGAGACCAATGCAAATCTGAGGACTTGGTGTGGGTACCAACCGCTTTGCCAGATATGCCAGCGTCTTCCGACTAAATCTGAACTGAAGGAAACGCCATTTACGAAATGGATGTGATACACAAAAGCTCGCCAAGAAGTCGAAATGTCTCCACACATACTTGACGTTCGTCATATACTGCTCATACGACGCTGTCTTGAACGAAGGCATCTCCCGGATAATCCTTCCGTACTCATGTTCTCTCTTCTTCAAGTTCTCGTGCGAGAACGTACACTTGTTCATCCCAGCGAGATGCCTGTACTCTTCCGTAGATATCTGTTGAACATTGTACCGCTGGTTACTGGCTCGCTTGTGTCTCCTCTTCCTTTTCTTCTTCCTTTTTTCCCCGCTTCTTTCGCCGTTTCTGCTTCGACTCCTTCGCTTGACTTTGCTTGGGTATCCTTCCGTTGCATTTCGCTTTCTCCTTTTCCACATCAACTTCTCGCACACGAATGGCAGTGCAGAGCGACCGCGTACCAGGATCGATCGTAACGACAGTGTCGAGAACGTAATTGTCAAAAGGTACCGTCATGTCTTTGTCTTTCTCTTTCACGGGACACTGCTGAAGGTGTTCATTCTTGAAAAAGATGTTTCTAGCAGCGTTGACATCTCTGTCAGTAAGGGTTAACACTTGACCAGAGGTATTCTTGGCGTTCTCTTGCTTCCAAGCCTTCATTCTTGTCTTGATGAAGTTGTTGATCAGCGTGAACCACGATTTGGATGACGTGCTCTTTACACATTTGTGCGAGGAATCCATACTCAAATCGGTCTTGGACGATAACCGCAATCTTCGAGATCTGCTTTTTACGTACCATTTCTACCAATCTGGACAGTCCTGGCTTGCTGCCCTTGAAATCGGAACCAATGTCGATCTTCTCGGATATGCACTGTCATCGACTTGCATCCTTTCTTGAAAAGAAAGATAGTGAAGAAGATCTCATCGCAAAGAATTGAAAACAAATTTCTATCGTTAGGGAGAAAAAACACGTCAAAGTATATCCCATCGATGGGAAAAATGGGGGAATAAAGGTTAATTTTAAAGCCACATACACATCACAATGTTTTACACATTAGGTAGATCATTCTTTTGTCTGGAAAAGCAGCTTGATGCACGAATTACTCCACTTGAGTAACTTTAACATCACTGACGTCATCATCGAATTCCAGTGGAATCAGCTTCATGTCACAGCCGTCGCGATGTGGATTGAGCTCCACTACCGTGTTCTCATATGACTCCAAGTGCGGTACCTTAGAAGCTTCCACACCAGTAAAGTATCCCAAAAGGCACCGCAGAATCGACTCGCTACAGATAACAAGTACATCGCGCTTCTTTCGTTCGAACTCGATGACTAGTGACCGCAAACGACTGATAACATCGACATAGCTTTCGCCACCAACACCTGGATAGCGGTAATGCAATTTGTCGCGTTGACGGGCAGCGAAATGTTTTGGATAAAATTTCTTGATTTCGTTGTGCGTAAGCCCTTCAAAGTCTCCACCACCGAGTTCATTGAGCAATGTCGTACATACGAATCGCTTGAGATGACGCGTCGGCAAGTAGCTGGCCGTTTGGTATGATCGCTTCATAGGGCTAGTCCACACTTCCATAGGTCGTTCTAGGTTCTGTTTTTCCAAGAATTTGCTAATAGCTTTCGCCACGCGATGACCAGCAAGCGATAGGTCCATATCAAGACCAAGAATGCCACGACAGCTTGTAACACTTGGACCAGGACGTACGAGCCAAATCCGTCGAGGAAGCAGGTGAATGTTCTGTCCGAATCACCACACAAGCATGTCCATGATCAAACAATAGCCCATTAAGCACAAATATAAAATTAGAAGAAACGACATACTTGCATCAAAGACACAATGTGACTTTGAAGGAAGCCCTGACAGAATCGTGCTTGGATTTTTTCGCCAGCCTATGAGAATGAAAAGAACTCGCGCATTAATCGAAAGGGAATCAATCAGAGCGATCATTTCAGCACCCAGGTATACACACATTGTACACTTTGACGTAACACGCCCTGCCTTCATCTTCTGAGTCCTCCACGGTTTGATACACTTTTTCGTACTCAGCAACTCGTTGTCGGAAGTCCTTCAGCGCTTGTTCCGGGTCTTTTTCACAATAATCGTCATTCGTGAGCTTTCTAATCATGATGAAATGATGGCCAACTGTGAGCAATAGAGTAACAACCTCAAATGAACATCCTTTTTAATAATATACCGTCGATAATTGACTTCTAACAACTCCTCGTTGTCGCAGATGCTTTCCACAAACATCACACGAACATTTTGGTGCGAGCGCACTTTGTCCAGGATGTGTTCCCTAATATTACAGTTGGAAAAAATGTCAGACAGGTCGAGAATCTTCACCTATGACATACCCTTCTTCTCTCTTACCTTCGGACTTTGGTGGTATTTGTAGCGTCAAACACACCAACATGGCCCGTCGTGTCCAGCCAGTCCAATAATTCATCCAGCACTTCCATGGCCATGTCCTCACGCAACTTGGTTGCGTTGACGTTGTCGGACGAAAAGAACGTGGAGTCCTCACCAGCTTTGCCCAGTTTCCGACGGAAGTTACCGACGTTGAAGATCTTGGTGGGAAACCCAAGCCACTCGATGTACCGCGTAGCTTTGCGCACCACAAACGATTTGCCACGTGCCGGCAGCCCGACCATAACTAGCACGAGTTTCTTTTGTGCCATCATGAGACCATCTTCCCCAAAGGTTCTATGTGAAGCTCCTTCATCACTGCTACTGCTGTCGCTGTCATCATCACCGTAGTTGGTCTTACGCCACATCCACTGTGACTGACGAGCATCCTCCAAACTGTTGAGTCGCTCTAATCGATGGTTGCCGAAGCGACGGCGTAGTGACCGCCACAACAGTACACGTTTGCTTGTTTCTTTCACTCTTTGCAGGAGCGCCTCGCGGTGGTACAAAAGCTGCAAACTGAGTAGTATACCCAGTGACAGCTTCCACCCGATGCCCTGTATAGAGGTGGGAATTCGTACGTGAACCATTTGCCTTTGGTTGTTGATTTTTGTTCCTCTTTTCTTCTTCTTGCCAATTCCGTTCTGCTTCGTTCTCTGCTGAGCTGATTTAGATGATGCAGATCGCTTTGCTTGGTTCTGTTCGCTGTGCCCGTTTTTAACGATTACGCGCACTACGCACGCACCCATCAGAGAAAAAGCACAAAGACACGAACACTGTGTGGGTCGCGTCATCGTCGATATTGGCATTAAAAACCGGCTAAAATATGTGTTTTATATAATAAAACACATTTAATACGGGATTTATAGAAATCATATGATGAAAAACCCATTATGATAAAAATAAACTGTTTGTCCCACGAGCAAGAGAAGGAATGTGTCGTCGACACGAACACGCCACCAAGATTCAGGTCCGTAAGTATCCATGCCTACGAAGTGTGTGTCTATATACGCATGGAAATGTGTGATTAAAAATCAGATGGACGTGTCTTTGTGAGTCTGAAACGTGTGCTGAAACTTTTGGAACTCAAGGCGGTCTTCCGAGGCTGGCGGACGCGCCGGCGCGTCGTCTGGCAGGTGCGGGCAGAGTTGGAGGCGTTGGTGGACGAAATGCAGATGAACATTTCGCAGTACATGGTCCCAGGGTTTCCTTCCCCTTCTTCTTTTACGCTCTCGTGGATGGAAAATATGGATAATGGTCATAAAGATGGGAGAAGACAGTGTCACCTGCGTCTGCCTCGCATTCAAGACGAGCTGTTTGGAGTCACATACTCTTTTCCATTGGACTTAAGGCAGGAACATGAGACAGATCCAAATGATGACGCACAACAAGAGGATGCTCATGCGATCAATGATACTATTGACTCGGCTGTTGAAACACGAGAGCAATCACAACAATTTTACGAGAGAGCAATGAACAGCGTTGATGATGCTGCAAGCGAACATTCTGATGTTAAAGTAGCACCAAATCCGATGACATCGATATCCATTGATCCAACTATCGAGGTGGAAGATGTTTCCTCTGAAAGAATACTGATCGACAAACAAAATGGTCTTTCTCTGGAAGGCATTCTAGCAACGCATTCGAAAGCAGATATACTGTTAGAGCTCGAATGGGCGAAGCAGGCTCTTAGAGATCGAAGAAAGGTACTAATGACAGTAATGCTGGTGTTTTTCTCTATCAAACACTTGTATGCTAACAGTTGTGCTGATTGTAGTATCTGCAATCCAAAAGAAGAGCCAGATGCGAGGTGAAGTGAGCTTTGCTGCAGTAATGCACATCGTGACCGATTATTTTTGATTAAAATGCCATCAAGTCCCGCACGTACGGGAGTTTTTCTTCTTGGCCATCTCAATTTGCGTCCGCGCATATATAAAGCTATCACCATCATCACAACAGCAGCAACGACTGCCAGTTCTATTCACATTCTTTATCACCAACCAGTCCGCAACCACCACTTAGAAACGAAGCTCATGAACGCGGTCATTCTTAGCGAGCGTGAACTTGGCGTTTAAATACGCACGCAGATATGGATCGTTCTCCACTTTCTTCATCAGTAACGTGTCGATGGCCCTCTGGTCTTGTTTGCGTTGCTCCGAGATCACAGGCACCTATATGTAGCATTCGTATGGAGCATGAACGAGAGGAACTTTATAACCAGCGATCCCAAGCGCTGAAAGACGCGGACAAAGGGCCACCATACCATAGCATTTCCACAACCACTCATGTATATACAAGTAACTTACATTGGTTTCTTTTGCGAAGAATTGTTCTTCCTTGCTTTTCTTGGCTCTTTTCTCCTTCACAAAGTAGGAATCGTCGATCTCTGGCAGCACGATATCCGATAGATCCAGCTTCGTGGATGTAGCAATCACGTACGCTTGATTGACTCGACGCAGAGGCACTCCATTGACCTTGTACGGTCCTACAATGATGGAGGCATAATATACTCAATCAATTATATTACCTACCAGTACATCATTTTCATCTCTGTGAAGACTTACCAGTCACCAGCAATGTTCCTGATGGTAATTGTTTCAGAAACACCACGCGTTTGCTGCGGAATCTTCCTGATAATAGAATCAGCACTGTACCCGGCGTAATCGACTGTCGCAGCTTTGCAGGCTTCTTGCTATTTCGTGCAGTCTTAGCAGATGCCAATTTCTTCGGAATGTAGTCCGCCGGATACCATTTCTTGGCTGTTGCGCGTTTCTGATCATCCGTTACTTTGACAGCGTCATTTAAGCGTTTCTTAGTATGCGCTAAGCGCCCATTTGTCTTCGCCAAGCTATTGGCGGCGATCGCATTAATGCCCCGCGCGAGCTCGAAGTTCTGGCGCCTCTCACCGGTTTCCTTGACAGCCATGGTGGTGGTGTGCAACAACACCATTCAGACAGAGCAAAATAATATTATCCAATCCTGATCACATTAGATTTTCGAGACACGTTTTATTGGCTATAATTATCTAATGAGGAATGTATTCCTCATGTGATACTCGATAATTAATTTGTCTACTTTGATTATTATCAAGGGCATCGCGAATGTCACCGCAATGTTGAGGTCTATCTCACTTAACTATGTACTTCGAAGTTTATATTTTGGGATAATAAAAAAGGAGCTTGATCGGCCGACATCTCCCCCCCTCTCCATCACACATTGTCAAATTATTAAAAAACGATTTTGAATTATCTGTAGTACTCGAAGAGATCCTTAGTGTTCGAGACAGTGGAAAGAGCAGATGAAAGCGCTGCATTTGCAATCAAGCGAGACATAACTGCAGAACATGCCCAGAGCAGAGCGGTGCCGATGATTTGAAACTCGCCGAAATGCACAGGGCTCAAGAGTTGTAAGCAGCTGAGATCCGAGCCGTTGCCGACTGGGAAGCTGTTCCACATTGTTCGGATTTGCAGGATAACCTTAGTATGAAGTGATGAATAAATCAGTCAGTACGAATAATTCAAAATCGTTATTTTTTTATAGTTTGAAAGTATGTGACGAAGGGGGTGTCGGTTGATCAAGCTCCAAAATAAATTATCTCTATAAACATGTTTGCTGTAATAAATTCCATAAATTGATATAATGTATCATTACATTGTCAAAATAGATATTTTAACACATTTACCTTCATAAATAAATTCAAAATTGATTATCTCAATGATAACGCAAAAACCCAATAATTGACTAACTTCAGGAACATGGCATGCCCACGTATAGGTGCAGAGGTAGACAAATTTGTGTCTTTTGCTCAGGAGATGACAGGCACATTCATTTCTTTGGAATGTCGAGTGCGTTACCACGGGGATAGAGGATGGCCAGTTTAGTAAGGAACAAGAATGCAAACATGCAAAGGGAAGATCACTTGACGAAATGACTTTTGTGCTGAATAAACCCATTTTTCTCTCAACCATCCTCTCTTCACACAATCAAATACGCACTTGTTTCGCTTAAGTCAGTTACGATAGCCTAGCTGGATTTACTATGTTTTTCATATAGAGCCTTCTGCTTTGCTTGTTCCTTGACCAGTTTCTTCATCAAACCTTTGCTTAGTGGTTCCCCGTTAACGTCATGCGTTGGAATTCCCTACAAGTAAGTACACATAACAGAATGAGTGAGCCTTTACATCCAATTCCAACACAAATATAGTCCCTCCTCTCCTTACATTGTCGTCAAATTTCGAATACTTGTCCTTCTCCCCTAAAAACATCTCTGCCGGATGAATCTTCGCTTTGGCCTCCAACTCTGCCTTCTTCTTCGCCTCCTCTTCCAAACGCAGACGTTTCTGTTCTTCCTTCTTGCGCTTTTCTTGTGCTTTTTTCTCCAGTTCTTCTATCAACTCGTCTTTGTTAGCCAGCTTCCAAATCGAACTTCCGGTTGCACGATCTTCCAAACGCACACCAGCGTACGGCAATTTCTCATCACGCACCTCGTCACATAGCCGCAGAATAGAATTCGCCAGCGCCTTCGCGTCGCCAGTGCTAATGCCCGAGCGAGCAGCTTCCCGGATTTCATCACGGAACTGCGCGAAAATGTCCAGAACTGGCGTCATGATCGTTTCTTGATCGCCACCATCTGCAGACGAACCCAATGGGAATCCTAGATCCGTGGCAGAGGAAACCAGTCCGAAAATGGAGAGAATACGCGTGATGTACTCAGCGGCGGATCGAATAATCATCGATACCTGTGGTTTATCGCTCGCCATGTAGCGGTTTACATCCTTGGCCAATGCTTGCAAACAGGAAATGGCAACTGGTGTGTTCAAATCATCTGCAAGTGCGATGTGGACTTTTTCCTTGCATGCCAGGATCGATCCATTCAGTTTCTTTTCGACATCTGTCCACTTTTGCGTTTTGTCCACCCCCAATTCACGAAGCTTGACCTTGACATTTTGGAAAAACTCGCTGAAGAACCGGTCCACCACCACCGCTTCATCCATGGAATTGTCGTTGTAATCCATCGGGGCGTTATACTTGTGCAGTAAGAATAGGAAGCGCAATTGACGGCTGGTATTGTCCATCAGTGCCTCTTGAATCTTAACAAAGTTCTTCAAACTCTTTGACATTTTCAAGCCTTCGATGTTGAGATGACCGGTGTGCACAAAGTAGTTGACCCACTGCGAAAAATTGAAATAGGCTTCTGATTGTGCAATTTCATTATCATGATGAGGAAAACGCAAGTCAATCCCGCCAGAGTGGATATCAATCTGGCCGCCAGCCAAGTGCTTCAGAGTATCGCTCGCCATAGCCGAACATTCAATGTGCCAACCAGGGCGACCTTCGCCCCATGGAGACGACCAGAATGGCTCTCCTTTCTTGGATTTCTTCCAAAGCGCAAAATCACTCGGGTTTCGTTTATCACCCTTGCCAGCAGACAATGAACCTTCCCCTTCCGCCAGAAGTTCCGACTGTCCCACATTCTCGGGGAGAAGTTTGCCATACGCTTTGCCACTCGATTTGCTGAATGCTGCCGTGTCAAAATACACAGATCCATTGCTTTCGTACGCAAAACCATTCTTGATAATCCCCTCCACAAACTCGACAATCTCGTCCACGTACTCACTCACACGCGTGATTACCGCAGGCGTCTTAATGTTCAGCGATGCCATGTCTTCCAAAAACGATTTCTCCCAATACGACGACAGCTCCTTCGTACGGCGCATGTTTTCCTCCGCAGGTTGCTCCGAAGCCCATTGCATTACAGCCTTCGTGCGCTCGTCTTTGTCTGCAGGTAGCTCCTGTCCTGGATGAGCTTCTAACCAGCCATTCTCTGCTGCGCGGATGATGATCTTGTCGTCAATGTCGGTAATGTTCATGACTAATTCCACCTCAAACCCAAAATAATCCTCCAAGATACGCCGCACATAGTCGAAGCAGGTGTAGGTACGCCCATGGCCGAGATGCGTCTGATCATACACGGTGGGGCCGCACATGTACCAAAGCACGCGCTTGCCTTTGATGGGGACGAAGGCATTCTTGGAACGTGTCATGCTGTTGTAGAGACGCAGTGGGTAGTGCTTTTCCCAGTACTCCATGAGAGATGTCATTGGCTGCGGGGGGTACCATGTCGGCTGCTTCACCGCGGCCGCCGTGTTGCTGCTGGGTGTCGCCATTGTTGGTCGTTAAGATGCTCTGCTTGCTTTTCGTTTGCTTTGTGGTGGTGAACCGACTTGCTCATTGCCTGTGGTGCGGATTGCACTCTATTAAACCCGCATCATTTGGAGGTGCGGGTTTAAAATTAACCCAATGACACAAAATATAGAAAGTTCAAATACAGTAATTTTTGAAGCCAGATCGAGACGTTATGCGGGCATAGTAATGCGAGGGTTTAATAGAGAGAACTCTGCATTCCACAAGATACAACTTTTGTAAAAACTTGACCAATCAAGCCCAATGTTAATTCTACGTGCATGTTCTTGTGGTTTTCCTTGCGCCGCACTAATATTGAAAAAAGATCATATGAGGTACCATTTGGTAACTCAGGGACGATCTTTGTTTCTTTACTTTGAGTTTCTTCCAAATAATCAAAGCATAGGTCGTTCTCCACACTAGCAAGCTAGTGCAAATTACAATATCCCGAAGAAGGCAGCCCCGGTCACACTCATGCAATGCATCCAGGTGACTTTGTCTTCATTCTTAAGACAGATGTTGTGAGCAGCGTTCATATCTTGATCCATGATAGAGCGACATCTTAGACATACAAAGACTTTTTGTGCTTTCATGTCTTTATCAACCATCCCACAGCTTGAACATGCCTTGGTCTTGGTCGTGAACTCTTCTTTACATTCGATCAGCCGTCCACCTGCTTGTTCCACATTGTACTGCAACATCATAGCCAACAAAATGACAAACAAGTAAAATCCATAACATCTAGAAATTTTATATTGCTTAAATAACGAACTCGCGGGCGGGTTCATCACCTCGAACTTCAATCTCATGAGATCACATGAGATGCGAAAGTATCCCAGAGAGGACCTCTTGTTTTTTCTTTGCGCCCGACTCAACTGCAAAAGCCAAGACTAGATAATCGCGGAGTAGCCGTCTCCAACACTTGGACTCGATGAGTCCAGACGAGTAAGTGCTCACTCTCGAGAAAGATGCTTCTAGCAGCGTTGCTATCTCTGTTAAGGACAGCTTGCAGTGAGGGCACTGAAAGACTTTTTGGTGCTTGATCGCGTGGTTGATTCTCCTACAGTGAGAACGAGTTTTTGTTGTATAGTCTTCCTCACGATCATATGTGATCTTTACCTTCTTTTCGCACTGATACTACCGCCCACGCTTTCCGGACAATCACTTTGATTTTCCACACACTCGATCTCTACGGACATGCACTATCATCGCCTCACATCCGTTCTTGAAAATAAGAATGGTGCTAAAAAGATCTCATTGCGCACTCTCATAGCTCTTGATGATCTTCCCGAGTATCGAAGAATGAAAAAGACAAAATTTTGAGCACAAGTATGCAAAATTTGCAATTGAAGGTTGTGGTTCTACTGTGCTACTTGCTCTAACCTCAAAAAGAAGATGTATGTAGGCATTTGTGGAGTGATGACTGGTCGTACATGCTATAGCTGGCATGCGCATATAACGATGAACTAAGGCAAATAGCGCTTCAACTGCCGCAATATAGATTTGAGAATTGATAGGTGTACCTCACTTTTGTTATATGTACATCACGCCATACATATATCTCTGAAACAATATATTTTGGCCTCGTTTTCACTATTTCTCATAGTGTGCCGAAACTAAACAGCCTTCACTTTTACAAAAAGAAACCTGTAGAATATCACATCCAGTAAGCCTGTGTTAAGAAGGCGATGCTGCACTAATCAAGACAGCTAAGAGCGATATATATGCTCAGTTTTGTATTTTTGCATGTTTATCAGAGAAAGATCGGATAGGTCCTTAAAGTGTGTACCAAGAGATAAACATTTATATGTCAAAACCCTGCTACTCAATCAATTACATTGATAGTGCCTCCGTCGCATGGGTGTCTGTAGTTTCTCAGACCACTGTAAATGTATGGGTGAGGTACGTACAGCAAAAAAGCGAGGTACATCTATCAATTTCCTATAGATTTTACTATGTTTTTGTATGGCTAGGTAAACACTATTGCACGACCTGTGGAAAGCGGCCTGCTGTTTCAATCGCAACAAGCACTTGAATAATGCCATGCGGTGGCTCTTCATCCCTAGTACGTTACTTCGCATATCATCCATAGCTGTAGACTTTCAAGTGCTGCCTGGTGACTGACTATCATCTATCTCACTTGTCAATCCTACGACATCAATTTCAATCGAAAGCCATGACCAAATATGCATCCTCCGCCAAAGTTGTCTCAGAAAAAGCCCAAGCAAAAATGTCATCACATGATAAAGAGAGTTTACAGGATCTTTCAATGGATGAAAGCGATGACGTCGGACATGCATTACAAAATCTCCAAGTAGTTGTCGGGCAACTACCACGAAGTCCTTCTTCTATCCTTCCAAATATTTAACATGACGTCCAAGTAAAAAAAGATTTCAACCAAGGCGCCAAGAACAATGCTCACGTGGTCTCACTGCAAGTTCAAGATGCTACTGAAGCACAAGATGGAAAGGACTGAAGGACGCGTGATCAAGTGTGAGGAAGACTATACAACAAAAACTCGTTCTCACTGTAGGAGAATCAACCACGCGATCAAGCACCAAAAAGTCTTTCAGTGCCCTCACTGCAAGCTGTCCTTAACAGAGATAGCAACGCTGCTAGAAGCATCTTTCTCGAGAGTGAGCACTTACTCGTCTGGACTCATCGAGTCCAAGTGTTGGAGACGGCTACTCCGCGATTATCTAGTCTTGGCTTTTGCAGTTGAGTCGGGCGCAAAGAAAAAACAAGAGGTCCTCTCTGGGATACTTTCGCATCTCTGAGATTCAAGGTTGGTATGAAAAATGATTTGGGCAATAAGAATTGCCAGAAATTTAAAACACACACACACACAAATACTGTGGAGAATCACACACTATTTAGAATAATGTTTGTCCGCCATACAATTTTGAAAATGATTCGATAGTATATATATTTCAAGTATAATGAATCTCTACTCTTAGTTGGATCTACCTTGAGAAAATCGCGCCGTCAACAGATGCGGTAAGGTCGCGAAGATTGATATTATGGCATACTGGAAGAATTCGAGGTGGCAGAGATCGACGTATACAACTACAGATAGCAATAAACGCAGACTACGGCACGAAGCACACCAGTCCAGAAGATCACCAAGTATCGATGGACACAATGGATGCTTCAACATCAAGATCGCGCTGTTATGGCGGCTATGGGCAACAGATGCGACGGTTCGCTCTCTCCCACAAGTGGATCATGTTCTACATTGCATGGCTGCTGCTGCTCCCCCTCGCAGCGGCCCATGCGGAGATGCACTTTATGGAAGAAGAAACAGTCCTTACGAAATATGAAGAGGAGAAAAACGAAATGAATAAGCGCGAGATCGAGAACTGTGTGCCACACAACATCCGCTCGTTTGTCACGGGCACACGCGCGGTGGTGGAATGGATGACGAAACGCACCTACCTTCGCACTGTTCAGATCGACAAGGTGAAGACAAAAGCGAGCGAGAAGAGTGGTGTCAGTCCGTGGCATTCGTGCAGCGATGATGCATCAGTAGAAGTGCGCTACCGTCGCATTGGTGATTCGGGTGCGTTCATGAAAACGACTGCAATCTCGTATCATTCCGCAGAAGCTGAGTCATCCACCCATACGGCATGGATTACTCTTCCTAACGCTCACCCTGATCCATATGAGTTTGTCGTCGGATCTTTATTCCATGGTTGGTCAAATATCTATCGCCTAGGCAGTAACGAGCCCTTCCTAGATGCTGAAGCGGCAGCATGTCGACCCAAGCATGTGCATACTTCGTATGGAAGAGAGCCGGGCAGTTTTTCCGTGCAGTGGTCAACTGATGGCGTTTGTAAATGGGGAACTTCGCAAGTGAAACTGACAGAGGGATACCACGCCGAGATCACCGAGAACACACCGGTGGTCACCATCGCCAAGACAACACTCTTCACGGACGATGGACCCAAGAAAGTGCAGCACTGGATGCATGTCGCCGAGATCACGGGGCTCAAGACGAACACGAGGTATACATACGTGGTAGGGAATCCGGTGTACGCTTGGTCAATCCCCTATTCCACCAAGACCGCGCCGTCTCGAGAAGAGGCGGCAGACGTATTGCCCATGCGCTTTCTCGTCACGGGAGATATTGGGTATCAGAATGCAGCCACATTGCCGATGATGCAATCTGAGGTGGCAGAGGGACTAGTTGACGCTGTGGTTTCTATGGGTGATTATGCCTATGACCTGCATCTTGCCAATGGACACGTGGGCGATATCTTCATGGAAGAAATTGAACCGATTGCTGCCAGTGTCCCTTTCATGGTTGCACCTGGCAATCACGAAGCCTACAACATGTTCAGCCACTACACCGAACGGTTTAGACTGATGCCATCCAACACTGGCACAATTCGTTCGGGTCATGGTGAGGCACCCAACAATTGGTTCTACTCGCTTAACGTGGGTCTCGTACATTTTGTGTTTATTTCGACAGAAGTGTACTTCAAGAAGACCGTTAATGAAGACATCATCCAGCGACAAGAAGCTTGGCTGCGGGACGATCTAGCCGCAGCCAACGCGAACCGCCAGGAGTATCCGTGGATCATTGTGCTTGGTCATCGTCCCATGTATTGCACGTCTGATAAAACGAATTGCGGTTCCAAAGCTGCGCTCCTACGTGATCAGTTTGAAGACCTCTTCTACGAGCACGGTGTGGATCTCTACGTTTGTGGACATCAGCACAACTACGAGCGCGCATTCGACGTCTATCGCTCGCAGACAGAGAAGCGAACAACCAACATGCGCGCGACAACGCACATCCTCACCGGCGCGTCGGGACAATACATTCTGTCGGTCATGCGTAAAGATTTCGAGCTTCCCGAGGCAGAGTGGGACGCGTTTCGGAACTCCATATTCGGATACAGTCGTATGCAAGTCTTCAATGCGACGCATCTGCTATGGCAGCAAGTCGAATCTGACCCAGAGAATCCGGCTGCGACAGGACTCTATGGGAAGGTCGTGGACAATGTATGGCTTGTGCAGGAGCACCACGGAAACTATAGCCGGTCAGTATAGAAGCAGTAGTGTAGGAAGATGAAAAGGTAGACTGATATATAATGCTATTTGTGCAATTGTAAAGTACTACATTTAATAAAGTGTCGATTGATAATAAATCCATTAGTTGTCTCCTCATGTACCACTTCATGACAACATGGGTACAGTAGGGGTACTAACAGTCCACAGTTTGTAGACATATACGCACCTGGTGGAAAGACTGTTCGGCAACCGTAAAATGATGAAAGCGAGTTTGGGTATTCAAGATTCATTGAAATCGACGGATAAAGAACTGACACCCGACGATATAGTGTGCGTGGCGTTGTGATCGACGAAGATCTGGGACGTGGTTTGAAATGAAATCAATGCCACGAGTCTATCATAGTTGCAACGAGTCAGGACGGATTTGGTATGGATAAAAGCCCGTGGAGAAGGGTTTAATCTACTTTGGTATATGCATTTGCGCCGAATGACATGGCTCAGGGAACTTCATCTTGTGTCGGTGTTATTCATTCGATGCAAGAGTTGCTGCATCCGTACACTAGAGCAGACACACGGCGCACCGCTACAGACATCACACCGGGAAGAATGAGTACGGATCTTCTTCTTCGGCAACATTGCTACACGCTCGTCAACTTCATCACGGCTGTTCTCATCGTCATAACTGTCGACTTCGTACGATTCAGATTCTATCGACTCATCTGAACTTTCAATTAGCTCCTCGCATTCAAAACTGTCATCATCCGATGCGTTCGACCAGGAAGCATCGTCACCATCATCGTCGTCATTTTCACCGTCATTATCTTTGCCTGTCTTGGCGATCGTATTGGACGTATTGCTCTCCTTGAGATGTGAACCTGGTACTGTTGGATGAGTCATCAAAGACGTCATCGTGTAGCGTTTCTGCTTCTCATTCACCATGGATGCTTTGGATGATGCAGCATTGGAGGGAGATTGAACTCGCTTACCGATAATCCGTCGTTCTAAAGCTTTCAGAGCGCGCTTCGTTCTTTCATCGTCTGCACTGCGAAGATTCTGAAGTCGAAGGGTGTGTTGAACCCGTGGAGGCTGGTGCAATCGTGACACTGACAATGGAGTCGGAGGGTTGACAATAGTGTCTTGAGTTTTATTCTGTTGATAGCCATCCCCAGCAGAGAGTTCTGCTTCGTTAGCGTCTTCTTCACCATCAGACAGCTCCAGCTGCTCAAATTCCGAGTCAGTGTCATCATTGTCAGACGAGAAGATTTCATCGTGTTCATAGTCACTGTCGTCATCATCTTCCTCGTCCTCATCCACCGTTGCAGCATAACTTTTGGTGCTGTCTCCATCGCGCAGTATATCTGTAATTTCTCGTGTTCTAAATTGAACCATCTGTGGTTTTAACGTTGAATCTGCACGCGAATTGGACGCAGATAGGAATTCGGAGACAGAAGTACGAGAAGTATGATTCGAGCGCAACGGCTGTCGGAGTTTACTAACGCTCACATTGCTTGGTTGTGCTTCAGATACTTGTGTCTGCCCTAAGTGTTGCTCATTACGATCTGTCGACCGATTCTCCTCATCATCTATCAAAGTCGATTGCGGGGACGACGTCTTATCGATAAGAGAGGGCCAGTTATGTTCGCATGTCTTGTTCAAAAGCGTCGCCGGACTAATGAGAGACCATGACGTAAAGAAGAGTGCTGGATGTAAATTCTTGGTCTTCTTACACATCTCTGTGTCGACAGTAGTATCAGTAAGTGATTGGGCATTTTTCGCAGATTTACTCGAAGCTAAGTCCACCATGCCATGGTCATCACCAGCATTCCCTGGTAGAGTCGATTCAGTACAATCCCCGGGTTGCTTATTTATTTCTCCTATTTTCATTTGTTTCTGGATCATTTGATTTCTTAGCTTTTCTTCTAAGTGGTTCTTCAGGACCATTACAAAATCGATAGTTGATTCATTCGGAAGCGGCTCGCTTTGGAATCCATGCGATACTCGGAATTTAGCTTTGATGCGTTCCCATCGTTTTCGTAGTTCCAGCCGGGAACGATACGGCAAATAATTCAAGCCGATCCGAGCAAAACGTTTTCGATCGTCATGAAATTCCAACATACCTCGCGCAATCCGCAAATCTTCTTCCAGTAACCAGTGCGAGTGTCGCTGTGTCCTATACTGGGAATGGTACGTTTTAACAGCATTCATACCCGTTTTGTTGCTGCTCAAATAGTGATATCGGCGCTTCAAGATCTCTATGGATTTCCCAGGGAGAAAATTTTTCTGGATCTGTTCCCATGATTCCGCATCGATACCCCAGCGTTTGACTCCATGCGCTAACAGATTATCCTCGCTTAGTGAAAATGGCTTCTTTGGGTTTTTCTTCTTCGCGGCTAGCAAATGCGAATCCAGCTGTTGCATTTGGTCTCGAATGGCTTGATTGCGATCATCAATGGAGCATCTTTGTTCAAAACTAGCCGAAAGTTGATCTAGTGATTGCGATCCTACGAGCTCAAACATAGAAGGATGTGCGACCGCGGCATGGGCTGCCGTTAGTGAACGAGTTACTCGACGCTGAGCTAGCGCATCTGTTGGTGTATTGGAGTTGTTTCCTGCATAGGGATTTAGCTTCGACAGCAACGCGCTTTTATATCGTTGTGCCTTCTCACCTCGAATCTGCAGTTCATGGATCATGCGACGGCATTCTTTTAACACTGTCGCATGGGAATCCTCTTCTTTGCCGTTGTGCGTCAATAGTAGATGGTAATTCTGCAGCAACAACTGAAAGTGCTTGTGCATCTGCGACGCCAATTGAATGCACTGCTCCTGGGTCACCGTACTGCGCAAAATGCGGGGATGTCGCATAGGTCTTCCATCATTTGGTCGTAGAAATCGAGAAGATGTGGAACGAACAGTCATGGGGAGAGGAGGATTATATGAATCCGGCATGTTCATGACCAAATCTCCGTTGAAATGCGACAAAGTGGCATTCGCCATGAAGTTTAAGGCAGTGGTCATATCTTTAGTGCCGTCAGTATACACAACAGGATGGATTGGAGTCGGATTCCATACCGTATCTGGACCGTTCGACTCAGTTCTTGGTAGACCCCCGGTCTGGTTCAAAGTGCTGGTGACTGCAGTATTATTCGGCACGTGCACACCCATGCGCGTTGAGTCCCATAGCAGTTCCGTCAGCTCTTTCTTGGAGATTTTGACAGTCATGCGCTCTTGTGCGGTCTCCACGGCAGCGTCCTCGTCGTGCTCATCGTCGTCTTCTTCCTCCGGCGGTTCGTACTCTTCGTCTTCTTCGTCCAGAAAAGACAAATCCATTTGCTCATGAGGCAGCAATGATGACAAGAAACGCTGGTACTCACGATCTTCACCGTTTTTGTCCAGTATCTAAAACAACAGAAAGCAGCGTATCTGTAAGCAACATGATTGCACACTCAGTTAGCAACAACAGCAAAGATCTACACGCCACCGGTTCCACCGCATCAGGGAGAAACGCCTCCAATGTATCAATGGGCACATCTACTAGTGAAAATTTAGTGCGTGTCCGTGCCGCGATGGTGTCTTCATCGTCCACAGGTGCGTCATTTTCCACGCGAGCATCGAATGCGTTGGAGGAAGCAGCATTCCGCGCCATTTTTTTGAGAAGCAACAGTGTGAAACATTCACTCTACTAATGCTAATTTTATCCAATAAAAATTCGTATCGTGATAAGTTTTGACTAATAAAATAAAGTAACCTTTCGTAATGGGTCTCCATTTCATTGCTTACCCATTCGGGTATGAAAATGGGTTGAACCGGGGAAGGGTTATATAAAGTACGGTTTTCGGCTGTGTCTGCTAGGTGCGGTTGTTCATTGCTTACGGTCGTCCCGTAAACGAATCAAATATAGAAGAAATAATAGCAATCATAATTCCTATGTCACTAAATGAAAATATTTTTTGGGGCTAAGAATTCGTATAATTGACTATTAGATAGAATTGGTCGATCGAATACCAAGTATAGTGGTCAATTCAATCCGTTACAGGTTTTTATCCAATCACAATGCGTCTTTGCTGCTTCATTATTGGCACGTCAGTTGGGTGTGTTTCGTATTTGAACTCGTTAACCGTAGCATTAAAAGTTGAGATTGTGAATGTACGAAGTGCATCCTGTTCGCAACATAATGGAGATACCACGGGTGCAGCGCACACGTACGTGGGACAGCGCTTCGCCCAGCCAGAACAACACCCATAAAAACAACAGCAGTAGTGGTGGTCATAGCGGACCTCAACAACTGTTTGTGCTCTATACGCTTGTGGGAGAAGAGGTTGAGCCGATCGATGAAACGAAACCGAATCGGATACCAGATACCAACTGGAACGCGTTTGTTTTGCATCCACCACCTGATACATCTGGGATCGTTCGGCTAGGTGATATCCAGCGTGCATTCCCTCTTGGCACAGCCTATCATTTCTCCTTTCGCTGCGACAATGGCCTGTTTGTCGATCTCACAAATCCCAAAGCCGAGGTGCCATTCTGTGAGCGCAAGATCATCGCACGAGTCACGCCATTAGGTACAGAGAACGAATGCTGCTGGTCGTGCATTTAAAAAATGTGATCAGATTATAATAGTGTTCATTGCCTATTGTGATCCATAGTTGAAGCTCCTGGTGTGGAGTATGTGACACCGATTGCATATAAGAACCATACTGCTGATGGCTACCATGACCGTAGACTACATGATCCTGAAGAGTACATGGAGTTCGAGTCTGAGTACGAATCTCATGGTGAGACAATGATGCAAACTTTTGCACATATATACATTGCTTTGGTCCTAAGCCTCATGTATGTGTTGCACTTGCGTACAGACGAGAAGCCAACAGCTGCTTACAACCAACGTGATTGGAATAGCAGCAATAATAGTCATCAGGATGAGCTGTCTCGCAATTCTCTCCATGACGACCGCCCGCATCGTGGCGATCGCTATGACTACGACGGCAACCGAGCAAGTGTAACCAATAGATCATCCGAGTGGGTCGAAGCAGGGAAAGACGCGCAGGCATTTCTGCGCAAGCAAACCGAGCAGGCCTACGATTTCGCCAAGAAAATCTCGATTGAAGATGCCAAGAAGGGAGCCTCGGAGACCGCGAAAAAAGCCAAGAAATGGGGCGGATCGCTGCTGTCGTCAATTACTGCGACCATTTCCAATGCTGCGAGCGTTGCCAAAGTAAGTGTAGAGATCTGCTGTCCTGTTACCGTCATTTTCTATTGGCATTAAATGGCTACATTACTGCTTTCTTGCAGAATGAAACGATACAAGTCGGTGGCATCACTTTAAGCGTTGTTCGTCCAATAGCAGAGGGTGCTTACGCGCAAGTACTCTTGGTGCGCTCCGTTGCTACCAATGAAACATTTGCGCTGAAGCGAATCATTTGCCAATCGCAAGAGGTTGAGAGCGATGTACAGACAGAACTCCAAGTTTTTCAGGTACGTGTGTATTTGCTTCTTTTATTTTGGCGAATTATCATTTAATTGACTATTTTGGACTGACTAAATGCGAATTTCACAGTCAGTGAAGCATTTGAATATCATGCCATTAGTCGAGTTTGCTCAAGCTCGACAGCAAAATTTGGAGGTGAGACTGTTAATTGAGTTATTCAGCACCATAAAAAGATCAAAGTCGCAGATTAATGATGTTCATTGTATTAGTTTTACTTTTTGACACCATATTTCGAGCGTGGAACATTATGGGATGCCATCCAATCTGCATGTAATTCTTCCTCGCCATTATGGCCCTTCACGCAACGCGCAGCCCTTCATCTTTTCCACGGCATTTGCTCCGGCGTTCTCGCGCTACATCGTGCGGGGTTCTGTCATCGTGATTTGAAGCCACACAACATTCTATTGTCGTCGTCGTCGAGTGGGGAGGATTTTCTCGCGTATATTCCAGTGATCACGGATTTTGGAAGCTGCTCGCCAATTCGAGTAGAAGTTCGCTCACGACGAAGTTCGTTAGATATTCAAGATGAGGCCAATCGGAAAAGCTCTGCCCCATATCGTGCACCAGAGCTCTTTGAACCCATTGTTGATGGAGTAGTCGATGGCCAATCAGATGTTTGGTCCTTGGGTTGCATTTTGTAAGTGTTTTTTGTGTGCCTCAAGTGGTAATCCTGCTGACCACGTAATTGTACCATCCAACAGGTACGCAATGGCGTTTGGAACAAGTCCGTTTGAGCATCCACGCGAGGTAATTGTTTTCGATCGTTTGACTGAGCGCGGAATTTGCTGACACATGTTGCGGACATTATGTATTTGTAGGGTTTCATGAAGCTGGCATGCATGAATGGACGTGTGACCTTTCCGCCTGGTGCGTATTCAACTACCACTTGTAGAGTTTATGATGACTTACATGATGCATGGCCCATTTTCTGCAGAGCAAGGAGGTGTAGTTCGTCACCGTGGAACGCAATTTACGCACGAATTCTGCGACTTCATTCGCGACATGCTGCACACAAACCCAGAGGAGAGACCATCAGTGCTGGACACGTTGGAGTTTACCGAAGAATTGATTAATGATGAAATGAAGCGGTAGTTGATCCTTTAAACAAGGATTTAAAAGGATAGAACCCACAATTCCATGCTACAAAATCAAAACTCGACAAATGCTATATTGAATACATGTCGCCACACTTACGCACATGGAGCATGGTAGCGGATCATGTCAGGTTATTCATTGCGTTTACATAGCAATAGCTACCACGAGATACGAAAACGCTGCCAGCACTACCGATGCGGTGATGGCAATACCATTACTTGAGGCTGGCGTCGGCGTTGGCGTTGATGGCGCAGCAGTGGTCCCTACTGGCGCAAACGTCACGTCTGAACCTGAAGAAGACGTAGTCCAAGAGACTGACCCATCCGTGGACGATCCAGAGGCAGAGCTCGTCGTGTTCACGGGCTTAATACCGCAGTTAAGAAGTAGCATCTTCACATTCTCCTGCACAGCCCAGTCCTTGTAACGGCACTGCGGAAGAGAGTTGTAGAGCTGCTGCAGCGCCGTCACACATGATGGCTGGTCGCAGAGCAGAAGTGGGTCGTCGATTGTGACCATTTCCTTTACGTCGAGGATCTCTTGGCACTGAAGTTTTCGCGCGTTGGTCGTCATCTCGTCCGAGATCTCGACGAGTTCTTCCGTGTTACAGAGCGGTACATCCGAAGACGACGAGGATGACGAGACCGAACTCGTGAGAGAGCTTGACGACGACTGAGCGCTGACACTATGGATGGCGATGACCGCCAGGAGCATGAGAAACCGGTTCATCGTAGCTTGGAGCGAGTGGCGCTGGTGATATGTCCTTCCTCAAGTTGGAAAATTTGCTTGTGCATCAATAAACTTTCCTTACTTTGAACTCAGAAACGTCTGCAACTGAAAAGCTACTTTATCGCAACGTTTAATTGAAAATTACCGTGTTTCAGGTGATATATTCTTCATTTATTACAGAAACGCTAGCAGCTTTGCGAAATTTCATAGGTGTACCCTCATGTTTAAGTTGCTGATCAGATTGGTGGGTTACAATTGTATACCGTATACACTATACATTGGCTGGCTATTTACCAACAATCAGTTCTAACAATGGCTTGAAACAGATTGCAAGTCTTGGACGTTCTGCCGAGTCAAAAATCATGGGGATCGCAGCCTGTGCAATCTCTAAGAGACGATCCTTACCCAATCCAAACGCATCTGCTAAGCGCACATATTCCTTCGATACCGTCGTGTCCATGACACCACAATCATCAGTGCAAATGCATATTGGATACATTGTTGATGCTGTCCCACTTCCACGATGATCGCCGAGGTCACCTGTGAGCAGTTCACGATGAGGATGCGCTCTAAAATCACAGATGCACAGACCCGAGCGATCTTTGAAAGAGCAATCGCACTTGTTATGATATCGTGTAAACGTGTGGACATTTGACGTCAGGCAGATCTCAATCGGAATACGAAGCGCCACCATCTTGGCGTAGTGAGCATCCGAAAGATAGTAAGCATGACCAAGTCGATCTGGTCGAAAGTTCAAAATTCTTTCCGCTTCTGCATCATCAAAATGTTCCGCGAAATGCACCGCTAACTTGAGACCATTCGCTCGGGCTTGCTCTAAAACATGCTCAAAGCGGTGAAACTCTGAATCAGGTCGCTTAGAATGGCCACTCAAGTCGATGCCGACGATATAAGGGCACTTCTTTTTCCATTTGATCGCCATCTCCACTGTTTCCTGCGCGATCCCTACGGACTGGTTTCTGTTGATGCTCAGAATAAGACGGACAGTAATATTCAAATCTGATCTGGCGTGACATTCCTCTAGCGCTGACACCACTTCCGCCACGTAATCCCATCTACTTGCGCCATCACGTTCCAACTCACGGGGCGTTGACCGAAGCTCCAGGTAGCGGACGTTCTCTTTGGCGAAATCCTCTACTGCTTCAATCACAATCCGTCGAAGCACCCGGCGACTCACAACGACCTGATGGATTAAGTGGAACATTTCAAAGCATTCATCCAGAGTTCGAGCTGCTGGTAGCCGCAGCGGCTCCGTGTTGTTCCACTGCGCCTCTTCCAGGAGTAATTCATTCAGCGTTGATGGTCGAATGGAACCATGGATGTGGGCATGGAGTTCAATTTTCGGTAGCCGTTGACACCATTCAATAATCTCTTCCGACACCATTTTGTTCCGTTTGATTGTCAAATCAACTGGTACTGCCAATCATATTCATCTATCGGGTATCGAATTTGTGGTAAAATATTGAAATCATAACCGAAAATGATGAATTATACAAAAATTCCTCAGCTTCAGTGTTTTATTGGGCAATGAACGTAGATCTGTGTACGAATGAACTGAACCACTTCGATCTCTAGTAGTTTAGCGCCGAGTGGTAGAGCTTGTGCTGTGGTAAAGGAAGTTCCCAAGTGAGAGAGAAGCAAAATGTACACTGCAACCATTTGAAGATGGTGAACGATATTCGAACACGCTGTGAAATTTGGTTTTATCAAATAAAACAATTCCATTGTCCACGTTTTTCTACAATGTCCTATAAATAAGATTTTGTCACACAACTGTCGAAGCGCGTTCCACTTCAAACGATGTGGGTCACCCTTTGGGAAAAAATGTGGGACCAGCGGCCAAATCGAAAATTTCCTGTGTGAAGTCGACAAGCGAAGCGAGTGCACACGCAGGTCGAAGACACGAGTCATTTCAGAAAACGACATTCAACAGACACAAGTCAACGAACCTCCTAAGACGACATTAATATGATCGACCACTTTGTAATTTTCTCCAAGACCGGCACGGTACTATGGTCACGTACGCTCTGCAAGCTCACGGGCGATCCCGTCGACACGCTGATCAGCCGTGTGCTCATCGAAGACCGCGCAGGCGAGCGCGACTTCATCTCGGATGCTTACGCCATGCAGTGGGTGTTCGAGAATAAACTCGACCTGGTGTTTGTCGTGGTCTACCAGAAGATCTTGCAACTGCTATACATCGATGAACTGCTACAATTGGTGAAAAAGGTTAGTTCATTCTGTGTCATTGATTGAATAGATTGTTGGAGCGTTTAGCTGACTGATTGCTTGGACGTTATCGTGCAGGATTTCATTGCTATGTTCCCAACGCAGATTGCGGAAAAGACGCCTGTCAAGTACGATGATCAGTTTATGAAGATACTCAAGGCAACGGAGCTTAAATTTGCAGAAAGGCAAGCGCGTGGTGGCCCACGGGTGAGTGCGTTGGTATCGGTGGGAAATTTATTGAAACAGTTAAATAGTTTATTGATTTCCTCGATAAATTTCTGATTCCAGGCATTTACTTCCTCCCGAAAGTCAAAGGGATTATCTTCCAATGTATCCGGCAAGACGTCTTCTTCGAACTTGAAAAAAGCCGACGATGTAAGACAACTTTAATTTTCTGCTGTACTTATTGTTGATGATTGCAAATAATTGCTGATGGTTTCATTTACTATAACGCATACAGCAATCCACTGATGATGGTAGCGATAGCCCTACCTCTGATGGGAAGGACAAGGCCAACGAGCTCCAGAACGATCTTGGAGTGCGTTCGTCAAAGGGTAAGAAAATGCGCACTGGTCCAGGACGAAAAGCTTCAAAGAAGAAACTTCCCGACACGGGCGAAAAGAAGAAGGGAAAACAAATGACGAAATGGGACGATTCAAAACTCTCCAAGAAAGAAATTCAAGAATTGGACCGCTCGAAACAGGTAATGAGGATTTTGATCCGTCTTTATACTGCGAGTACTGAGGCTCTAATCATTTTCCAACGGCTATAGCTGACCGCGGAGGAAGAGCTTACTCAATTGCAAGAAAAACGAGACGCATATATTGGGGTAAATGTCGTTTTTTCTTCATCTCGTACACTGTAACGATTGGCTTACACTCGTGCTGCAGGAACAGGAAGACAGCGACTCTGAAGAATTTTCCGACACGGATGATGAATCTATCGCATCTTCTTCTGGGGCAGAATCAGATACTAACGCGGGCGGATGGAACTTTTCAAACACGCGAATTGGTAACTTTCTTAACACAGTATCTGGGAACAAGGTAATGCATATCACAATACTACGGTTCATCATCCATTTTACTTTACCTGATGATATCGCTCTTATGTATTGGGTGATGTTAGATCCTTGGAAGAGAGGACTTGGAGCCTGTAGTGGCACCAATGCACCAACTGGTACGTCAATTTTGTGGTAATCGAATGTGCGTGGTTGCTAAATACGTTGCTTTTGCCAATTAGCTTTTGAGTAAAAATGTTGCTGGAGAAGTTGCGGATGAACTATGTGAATCTGTTGTCACTACTCTTGTCGGTCAACGTCTGGAGAGCTTTACACGAGTTTCCACGGTGGTGCGAAAGGCGTTGGAAGCAGCGCTATTGCGCATTTTGACCCCGAAGAAGTCGACAGATGTGCTGCGTGAGATTCTTGAAGCGAAGGCTTCCGGTCGCGCGTATAGCATTGTCTTTGTGGGAGTGAATGGTGTCGGTAAATCCACCAGTCTTTCTAAAGTGTGCTACTATCTAAAGTCGAAAGGCATCAAGGTGTTGATCGCCGCTTGCGATACCTTTCGATCGGGAGCTGTGGAACAATTGAACCAGCACGCCAAGGTGCTCGATGTTCCTTTGTTCGAAAAAGGTAATGATGGCTTCTCCTTAGCGATCGCAGATAGTGTACCTTTTGATTTTAACCCCATTGTCTATTAGGCTACGCCAAAGACCCTGCTGCTGTAGCTAAGGAAGCAATCAAATATGGCACAGAAAATGGTTACGACTGTGTTTTGATTGACACAGCGGGCAGAATGCAAAACAATGAGCCGTTGATGCGTGCCCTGGCTAAACTCGTCTCGAACAATGACCCCGACCTTGTTCTCTTTGTTGGTGAAGCCTTGGTAGGCAACGATGGCATCGATCAATTGTCTATGTTCGATCGGGTAAGTTGCGGCATACCGTGTCAAGTATAAATCGCTAGCTTTCTGACTTGATCAACTCATATATGTGCATCCAGGCTCTTGCGGACTACTCTGATCGCCGTGATCCGCATCGTGTCGATGGCATTGTGATCACCAAGTTCGATACAATTGACGACAAAGGTAAAGAGCACGATTGACAATCCATGTGTGCACGACCAATTGCCTCATCAAATTTTGTTCTCTTGTTTTGACTCCGATAGTTGGTGCAGCCGTTTCAATGGTTTATAAGACCGGCCAGCCCATCATGTTTGTCGGAACAGGTCAGAAGTACACGCACTTGAAGAAGCTCAACGTCCGTACCGTGTTGCGCCATCTTCTTCAATAAGCAATCTTTTCCATTGCTTATTTGATTGCATAAATGCATGTGCATGTCTTGTTCACCTCTACATATTGGTAACTTGTGAAAATGAAGCCATTTCATGACTCATTTTGTAATGTTGCTCGTTTTCCTCTGCTTCTGTTGCGCGTCCACTCTATTTGAAAAATACACGCTAGGTTTAGGTCCAAAAAAGGAGTGGATCCACTTGTTGACTTTCATTTTGGAAGGCGCTATCTGTAAGCGGATGTGGGTGCTGGATGTAATTAATGCGGCGGACAACTCGGTCGAAAACAGCTTCTATCTCGTGGCGGGGGAGTGGAGCATCGGACGGAAGAAATGCCACTTCAATTTCCAGTCCGACACTTCAATCTCACGCACCCATGCGCTCATCCGTGTTGGTGCGCTTTCAATCAACCAACTACAAGACGTCATGTCTCGTCCGTCGCTTGTGCTGGTAGACCAGAACTCGCGTTTTGGATCGTTTGTGAACCAGGAGCAATGCTTTGGTGAGCAAGAGCTGAAGAACGGCGACCACATCACATTTGGCGCCAAGCGTACCATTCTGCGCGTGCGGTACCAAGTGTTTACCCTCGTAGCGTCACGCATCCACAAGGCCAATAGAGCGCGCGTGAACGATACTTGTCAGCGAATCGGCATGCATTTAATCTCGTCCGAGAACAAAGATGCAACGCATTGTATTATGGATCCTGGGCGAATCGTGGCGACTGTAAAAGTACTCTGGGCTCTGGTGTATAATCAGCCTGTGGTGTGTACGCCCTGGATCTATGCCATCTTAGAGCGCAAGAATTTGTCGGATCCCCTGCCACGTTGTGAAGAATTCCTTCCTACTGATGATAACATGCCGTCGGTTGCCTCGAACTACCTACCGAATCCCATGCGGAAGACGCTCTTTTACCACCATGTCGTAGTGTTTCTGACGCAGCAATCGATGGAGGAGCTTATCACCGCTATGGATGGTATCGTCATCTCTGCCTACAACGATAGTGAGAATGACGATTTGCTTTTGCGTGACATTGAACAGCATGCTTCTTCACGCCATCTACTGATTGTAGAACCAACACAAGGAAGTGGTTTCTCCAGTACTGGTGTCAGTGGTCGAGACAACCACAATCAGTCGTGTCAGCTGGCAGCAGTCGATCGACGCGTCGACCTCTTTCGTTCGATTGGAGCAACGTTCACAACGGTCCAAGAGCTTGCTGCGAGCGTGATCTTTGTGAAGGCACCGATGCCGCCAAGCGACTGGTCATTCAGTAACTTCTTTGCAAGTCACGCTGGATCGTCGATTCAGATTTCCAGTTTCCCTGAACATTTAAGTCTACAAATTCCTTCGACTGAGGATCAACAACACGAAGCGGAAACAGTTAGCCATGTGAAACTGGAAAAGTTAACACGAGAGCTTGATCAAGTCAGTCCAGTGAGTTTTCACACTGAACAACCACATCACACTCAACTCATTTGCGCGCGAGATGATATTGTCGGGGAAACGACACATGTATGTCTGTCTTGATCGTTGAGTGATACACCTTTGCAAAGCTAAACAAGTGTTAATATGTAGGGGTCTTCTTTTCAAGTGAAGGACGAAGTAATCGACAACAGTGCTCGTCACATGACAGCAATCAAAGGTGAAGAGACACTACCGGCACCTGCATGTGATATAACTGATCACGTGAAATTATCTCGACACAATAATAATGGTACGTAGACTTTACTAACTTGAAAATCACGTAAGCTAACCATTGAATTGGCTTTTTGCAGTTGAAACGACTTCTATACCTATATCGAGCAATTCCATCATGGATCTTATCAGCTCCCAGCCAACGAAGCAACTCTACTCCCCTGTTGCCACTGAATGGGTCTCTGTGCGATCACAGCCTCTTACGAGCATGGGGACAATGGTAAATGATACAAAAGATGACCTCACACCAATAGTAGTAAGTTGCAATTTGGTTGTGAAACGGCGTGAGACCACATCACCAATGCGCGCGTCGACACGCAATGATGTAAATTTCAAACGATTTCGAAAAGGAAATGGTTATGGATCACGTTCATCGACATCACTTTTCCCAAAGCAAACTGTCGTCAGTGTGACCGTCGACAATCCTGATCGCAGAGCGATTGAGAAAAACCTGGAAGCGTTGGAAGAACAAGAACGAATTGCTGAGGAACTCTTCGCAATGATGGAAAAACGAACGACTCGGCGGCCATTTTGATGAACTCTAGTGCATTTTCCAATAAGCATACCAATTATTTGACGATCATGATTGTTGTAATTCCACGGCAGTTTTTCGTGCTTGCTTAAGGCTGCCTCAATTGAGCATGGACACACTTCTTCCAAAACGAAACGAAAAAAAGAATGTTGAATTGGCAAATATCTGTTTGGCACGTTATTCAAGAAGCGCACACCAACTACATCAAAAATTCTCATTAAAAAGAGTCTTCTTGGCAATCTGCAGGCCCTGACCAAGTGAGTGTTCAATGGACAGCTCGTTCGCAGCCTGCGCGACTTTATCCAATGCCGAATCATCCGACTCCTTCTGCTGCTTTTCTGGTACGTAATACTCGCCAATACGAGAGCTTCGGCCTCCACGCGGTGCCAATTGTGATTCACAGCTGTCCAATTTATTGGCCAGTAGCTGGATACGCTCAGAAAAACGATCGCGGTTCTCTCGTTCTTGCATTGTGTTGGAACTAAGCGTTCGCATCCACAAGAATTCTTCCGACAAGACACTGACGACCTCGGACCCTAAGGAGCTCATAAAGTAATCGATTTCAAGCGTGTAATATCTGCCAAATGAAAATAATACCATACAGCAGACGTAAGCAAGGCATGATAAGCTTTCAACAACTAGAGTTGTCGTTCCCGACATTGAAAATCCTTATGCTTACCTGTTCCAGCAGTTTCCCCATCGTTCCAGTCGCGTGCTTTCGTCCGTCACGATGGTTCCATCAGGTGTTTCATTTACCGGCGCAGCAAATTCGGGTGGGTAAACACGAAATGCTCCCATCTCGGGGCGTTTCTTGGCCAGTGACCGTAGTGGATCCAATACAATGGCGAGCCACGGATTACCATGCGGATCTTCCGATCGTTGCCACTGGAGCTGAGTGCTTACATCCGTCGCCGAGAGGAAACAATGACTGTGCACCTCCACATCGAATGGATGGCTGTGATACCATCCCATGAACTTTTCTTTGCGCGTTTGTTCCACGGCTTCTCCCAGCGAAATCATATAGTTGATCACTTCGGCATCGTCTGCCAAGACCCGGGTCTCTGCTCCTTCGATGGGTAATGGGAAGCAGTCCGTGACGATCAGCGTCTGCGCATCACCTGCGTCACGGTCTGTTCCCGTGGATGGACGCCCGAGAATGAGTCCCATGATCTCCACAGGCTTTCCCCCATTCTTGATACCTTTCTCCACACCCGAGTTGGCGTGGTTGAGCATCTTCATCGTTGCGGACGGAGATACGATAACTTTCTTGAAATACTTCGGATCCTGCATCCATACCTTATTATTCCGCACTTCCTTTAGTACTTCATCGTCGAATCCGTAGGCGGCGTCTTCAAGTGGCTGAGACGTAGTGGTAGCAGCAGCAGCACTTGCATCAATCTCCATCCTTCCCAATCTTCACTATCGACAAGTTTCTTTATAACATGGGTTGACCCAAATCAAATGGGTCGGGTTTTAATGGATTGCAAAATAACCAAACCGGGTCAAGTTTCTTGCACCAGACCCATCGCCCATGTTGAGGTGAACGAAAACGAGCTGAAAATGGTCAAGAAGCGCGCGGATGCGAATGCGGTGGCGTCGTCTGGAGAACACCCAGCGTTGCGCACAAATACAGGCGGAAAGAACGATGATATAGGTGATGCTAGAAATACAAATGCTCGTAAGATGCATGTGGACACGAATTTCCCTGTAACTGCCAGCTCAGACAACAGCCGAATGCCACTGAGCCCCCAAGGTAGCCTTCTTCGCCGCCTCAACAATCCTTCCAGTTCACGCGGCACCACCGCCGCACCTAGATCGTTGCTAGCAAAACCTGCAATGGTGAATCCGCGCCTGTTTCCTGCACCGGCGCCTGTGGTCAAGGTGGCACTACTGAGCAAGAATGAGCAGTCGAAAATGGAGTACGTGGGCTCGAAAGGAGAAGTGGTCAATCTAGGGGAGATCTATCTGAACGATCTCTCGGACATTCGTGTGTTTGAGTTTACGAATTTAAAGCCACGGCGTCTGCGGTTGCAACTGAAAGCAGAACTGCGCAAACCGTTCCATACAAGCGATTTCGGGTTTCAATTGGAGAACGAGAATGTGAATTTGATGGATGGGCAACACGCTGACAAGCAAACTGCTGACGATTTCAATCATGTACCGGTGTCTGTTGTTCGCCCATCTTCTAAAGCGTCACTTTGCGCAGAGAATGTTTATCTTCGCGAAGGCTACAATGAATTGTTTAACCATATTGGTCGGATTGATGAAGTGATTTTGGAACCCAATCAGACGCAACATGTGATATTCTCGTTGTGTACCAAGTTATCTCGGCAGTCAAGTACTAACGCTGGCATTTCGTCTTCATACGCTACGAATGGTGATTCATCGGAGGAAGAACGATTGCATTTGAGTGAAACATCCTGTTTGGTCTTCACCGGTAGATTGCTCTTGAAACCACTGCTTATTGGTGGAAAGTCGTCAGAACAAACTCAAGCAGCTCCATTACCTGCACCAGACATCTCCATCCCGCTGCATGGGCAAGTTTGTCGATCCTTACTTCGACTTGATGTGAAGGAGCTCCATTTTGATGACTGTGTTCCTGGCGGATCTTTCGTGAAGGACTTCACAGTATGGAACCGGTCAGAAATCCCATTACTATTCAAACTAGTATCATCTCTCTCCACATTTGAAGACACAAGGGAACAGATTACATGCACAGACTACAATTCTGGTTACGTGATTGGGGACAAAACTTTGCAGGCAGCTGCATATGGCCACGTCCGAATACGAATTACCTATCGTCCTCGAGAGGTAATTGGTCATACATTATCACTTGCTCCTTCGTGTGGTATAAACATAACGTGCTATGTTGCAGATTGGCGAGCGCTTCTTTGAATTGCATGCACAAAATCTTCATGATTCCAGGAACGTGAAAATTTTGAAAATTCACGCCATTACAAACAAAGAGCATCACAGGTACATGTTCTGATAATCATATACGTATATTGTGTACCGTGTCTTACTAGCTTTGTGATGTTGCGCTTTATCAGAGAAGGACTGTCGATCAAAGAGCCCAGCGGCTCCTATCTTATGAGTGGAAGTAAACTGGACTTCGGTGACTGTTATACAGGAATTGCGAATTCGAAAGTGCTTCACATTCGCAATACCACCGAAGCGTCGCTGCATGTCGAATTGACGAGTGATCGTCCAAAAGAGATCACTTTTGAACTGAAGCTACAACAAAATCGAGCCCGTTCATCTCGTGCTCCACGAAACGATGACGTTTTATCGCCTACGGAATCAAATGATGGGTCAAGTCGGAAAGGATCATTGTCACCTGATACACGAAGATCAGGCTTTTCGTTCTCAAATATGGACAGTTACGGCTTAGACAGTGATGAAGATGGTGATGAGAATGAGGTATGTTATGTCGGGCCTGTATCTATTTGATAGTGCTTGAACTTACTGCGTTATTTGGTACATCAGATGGATATCTACGACGAAGAATTTCAGCTAAATAAACGTCTGTCGTTTGAAGAAAATGGGATGGTCGATATGGATGATGCAGATGATGACTTTGAGTTTGATCGTGAATCTCGCGCCATTACAAGAAGCCCACAGGTCAGCCCAAAAGTGCAAAATACCAGCCAAGCAGAGTCTCGTAAAAGACCTTTTCGTACTAAAGGAAAGAGATCAGCAAAAGTTCTGTCACGTATAAGAGACTTGACATATGAAAGTGGAGTTGACAGGTATGATATGCTTTGTGTTCACTTAAAAATCATTGTTGTACATATGAGATAGACATTTTTTTTATTTTTTTATTAGCGGAAATAGCTTGTGCTCGTCACCGGAGCGAAAGTCTCGTACAGATATTCGAAAGCGCCAGCCGGCATCCGTTGAGGATAATAGTGGGCCAAACTTTTTAGTCGAAACTATTGACCTGCCCCCCGGGGTTGAACGGACAATTCTTGTTTGGTACACTCCTCTCACCAGCACCTCATCTGAACTAATGTTTAGCGAAAGCTCCGACGGAATTGACTTAAAGGGGTGTCGATTGACGAAACAGACATTTCGTGTTTCATTTCGCTGCTTTCAAATTCAAGGATCGTGGCAACAAGCACAATCACGTGTTTATGATCGAACTCTGGGGAAGTCTATTCATATACGAGCGCGTACATGTACGTCTATTGTAACTGCTACGCCATCCATTCTCCACTTAGGAGATTGCAATATTGGCGAATTAAAAAGCAGTTCGTGCATGCTGACAAATCATTCGGAATTGCCAACTATTGTGAAGCCCCTTGTTACGTCCAAAGTGATTTCTACGGTGCCGAACGACGAGCTCACACTGGGACCAAAACAGTCTACGGAACTAAAGGTTGAAATTATTCCACGAAAAACAAATCCAAACTACTCTCGGTTGATATCGATCATGAATTTCAAGAACAAGAGCAATATTCCGCAGATTTGTGTTCGATCAAGCAATATGGATGCTCACCACGTCATATACCATTCGCTGTTTTACAAGCTACTCACTCCATCCAAGTCAGCATTCTTAAACTTCGATAATGTTGCCATTAATTCTGCTGGAATCCAAGTGTTTGATTTGGAAAATATCACGAATGCTCCGCTTCATTTGAACGTTCAAAGTTCCGATCCATCCAAGGTTCGCCTTTACTGTATTAAGATTCCGTTTGGGAGTGTGGAGAAAACTGCAGCGAATAGGGAGGAAGAAAGAAATGATTCCAGTAGAAAGGACAAGCAATTTCAAACTCTTCGGTCGACAGGGAATATTCAAGTAGGTGCAGCGACAAATACCGCGCAGACACAGGCAATTCGTCACTCCGGAAGAGCAATTCGGCGACGGAGATCTTTTGGAAGTATTTCTGAGCTTGGTGCCTCAACTCCGACCAATAAGAGGGGGATGCCGCACGCACTACGTGGGTATTTGAGCAACAAAAGCATTAGTGCAACCCAATCCAGTAGCCTTCGCCTTGCATCAAGCGGCTCGTCGAGCGGTTCGCTGCATATTCCCACTGCTCTACAAAGTGAAGCAAGCAAACATAGATCTGAACATGGAGCTCACAGTGGATCAACTCCTGGAAGTCAACCTTCCACATCATTCAATGCACAAGATAGTGGAAATCTCCGTAATACGTCGGCATCTTCCGTGTCTATCTCCACCACGTCTCCATTGGAAGAACTAGCCGCTTTACTGCATCTCTATGAAAAATCGCGTTCAGAGTGTGATCAGTATTGCCACAGTATGATACCATCGCATGAAAAGGAGCAAGAAATAGTTGGAATGACCCGAGAGCGAATACGTTGTCTTCAGAGCTTGATCGCGAGGAAGCAGCTAGTACTACTGAACAACAACAAAGAACGAAATCTTCGTATTCCACCGAAGTCGCAACAGCGAATTATAGCAGTCATCAGCCCCACGTTATTAGAGTCGACACCAAGTAGTGATGCACAGAAAATTCGGATCGAGAAGCATAAAATTCTCATTACATTGCCGCCTGGTGGCAATAAGAAAGCCATCACAGATTCTGCAAAATTTGATCAAAATAAGGCAACGTGGGCAATAGCAAAGCATCCTTTTGATTCGCGATCATCTGTGCGAGAGCTATTGCTCAAGAGTAGAGTCTGTCGCTCAGTGATGAATGTAAATCAGAAGAACATAAACTTTGGAAGAATAGCGGCATCTTCCAAAAGTACAAAAAAGCTGGTTGTTCAGAACATGTCAGCGATCCCCCTCGTGTACAGTGTGGAGAAAACAGGATCGATCTCATCTGGATTTCTTGAGATAAAAGAAGGAGAAGTCGGCGTTGTCAAGGCATTTGGAACAAAAGAAATTTGCTTCGAGTTTCAGCCGACTTTGGCTGGCCCTTTTGAGGAAAAACTGAAGATTGTTAACGTTCAAGATATGGAGAATTCCATTTCTGTTACAATCAAGGCAAAGGTTGTAAAGCGTGAAACATTTAAGCTACTGCAGTCAGGTAAAACGCTACACTGGTATTGTGAAAGACGGGTATTTGTGGTGCAGCTTTCAACTAACTTTCATCCCATTTCTCGTTGTAGGTCAAGTTTTATCACTGGGGAAGTGTCTAGTTGGGGAGAAAACAGATGAAATCAAAATTGCAGTGCGGAATACGAGTCGAAAAAGACGAGAGTATGTGATTCAAGTTGATCCTGCATTTTCCTCCTCAACGCTTCGTCCTACCTTTTTCTTTGCTATGGATGAAACTCCATCCACAAGTATCACACAAGCACAAGAAAAAAAACTGGACGAAGATCTCGAAAAATTGGAGCATAAATTACGAATCGCAGTGACCAAGAAAAAAGCAGACAAAATATTGAAGCTAAATTCAAAAATATCTCGCGTCAAAGCTTTGCTGAATGGTGAACAAGTACAGGATGACATTGGAACCGATACCGAATCGTTACTCGATTCAGGCAGCACCGAATCAACAGGAATAGACGTTTATGATAGTTGTAATAGTGAATCGGAGTACTCCGAGTCAGAAGCTATTCCTCGACGTCGCCGTCGTTCGAATCATGGTCGCAAGGCGTCTACTGACACGAAAAACGGAGCTGGTAACGTGTTGCACTTTTCATTGGAAGCGGAAGCAACGGGTCGAATAGTAGCATATGCAATCTTCCAAGCTGTTCGATCTCGTTCCGGTTCGTTACGTGACGGAGGAATGGCACCTCGAAGTCATAAAGCAAAAAAGCGACAGCTACGTCGGGACGCTACACCTATGGTTGGTGTTGGCAAGTTTTTGCTCTATGAGCAGCAAAATAAAGATGTGGTCAAAGAACTTCAATATAGTGCGGAAGTTTTCTCCAGAACTGCAGCTGGGGAAAGTGCGTACAGTCGAGCAGTAGGAAAAAGTGTATTACCTCTCGTCCCTCGAAGCCCACATCCGATCGGAGATACTGCGCCTGCAGACGAGACCGTGCTCCAACCGATAAATGAAGATTGTTTTGAAGTGTCTGGAAAAGGACGTGAATCACACAAAGAAGAATCAAGGCTGTCATCACCGCCAAGCCAAGAAAAGGATTCAGATCGTGTGTCGAACTTAGCAATCGTACCTGAATCTTCGCGTCTACTCGATAATGGTCTTGTAGAGGTGCAGGTTGAGTCACATCATACTGGTATCTCTCATTCTTCATGCTTGGTTATTCCTGTCCAAGAAACTCCAGCTGATACACATGGATGGGAAGTCAAATTGTCACTTCAATCGCCCAGTCAAAATGGGTCTGCCATTTTGGAAGTACAATGGAGTCCGTTTCCTGAGTTTCAAAAATTACTTGGAATTGAATGCGCAGTGACCCCACACGATCGGTTGGCGCTACCTGCACAGGAACAATCTCGTCGTATTCCAGACGGTGAGCAATACTACCCACTTCCCTTGAATGTTGAAGTGGTAGGAGACCAAAATGTTAGACTTCACTTCAAATGGTGTTTTATTGCTGGATCTGGCTTCGCTGCTTCCTCTTCGCTAGCATCTTGCGTGAGCCGATCGATACTTGAGAATGTTTCTAGAACAGTGGAGTTTGTTGCCGGCAAAATTGAGTTTAGCCTTGTAAAGGCTAGATCGCCTACAGGCGTATCGAACTCTCCGTTAACAAGCCCATTAACTACATTCATGAATGTTGCGCTATCAAAAGCTGTTCAACAATCTCTACATTTTGAAGAAGGCAAAATCGACTTGGGAGAGCAACAGCTGAATTCGGAAGTGAATGGTACCATTGTTGTTCGTAACAGCTCTGATTTGCCTGCCAAGTTCCTTTTGCTTGCCAATTCTGTTCGTGATCAAGGTGGTGTGAGTACTTCAAATGCTGTGGGATTATCATCTGGAGGTGAAATTACTTTTGACAGTGCAACAGGGCACGTGAAAGCTGGTTCTCATGCTATTGTTCATTTTACCTGTAAAGCTACGATCCCCGGGCAACATTGTGAGCAAATTTTGCTGAGAAACTTAGATGATCGCTCCAATACCTCTGTCTTGACGCTGACACTACGAGTTGTCCGCCCGGTGTACGTCCGCATCCCCGAGTTGGACCCTCACGCAACAGGGACATTAGAAGTGTTAAATTTGGGCGCGTGCTATATTACGCCGGAAATGCAAGACACAGCTGTGGATAGTCCAAACGTATCACTCAAGTTCAGTAAAGTGCATAAGCTTACATTGCACAGCCAAGTCGATGAAACACTGGTCCTGTGTGCGTCGTCCAATTTAAAGACCCAATGCTATGTTTACGAAGATAGCCGACTTCATCGCGAAGCAACTCATGTCATCCTCAAGGGTCTGAAAACTGTAGATTTGTTCATTGCTGTTCGACCTCGTCTCTCAGGCGATGCCTTTAAGACTGGAGCAGCTCGAGATTTGGTTGGTGGTATTCGCTTTCAATTGTTTTCCTTGCCTCTCGAGCATTCACCGTCGCATGTAGACGAAGAGAAGAGTGATATGGTTGCAGAATTTACTGTCAAGTTCATTGGTGTTGCTGGCGTAAGTCTTGCGCGTGTGACACCTGCAATGATTGACTTCGGGGTGGAATATATTAATGATGCCCAGGTCCAAATACCCAGATCTCACCAGGGACGATTCGAATTGATAAATGTCAGCAAGGCTCTGCCGTTTCACTATCGTCTTTTTGTTACCACTGATACTGAGGGTTATTCAGATGACGATGATTCGCTCCATGTGTCACTTAAACATGAGAAAGGAGAAATTGCACCGGGCGAGACTGGAGCGGTCGAATTTCAATTGATGGCATACACGAATGGACTATTTCGGAGACGTATACTAGTGGAAAACATTCATTACCCGGGGAAGATCAACTTCGTGGATGTGGTACTTTTTGTTGACAACGGAGCATTGAAATGCGAAATATTGGGATCGGAGACTTCCACGAGCGACGACGGAATGGACTTCGTACAATGTGATACTGTCGACTTCGGAGTCGTCAATGTCATTAAGTTAGAAGAGGAGTTTTCTGATGTCTCTTCCATTTCAGGCGGAGAGTCAGATATGATATGTCGCAAATATCGAGTGTTTGGTGGATTCAGTGAAGGTGTCTATGTTCCTCCTTCATTCGAGTCATCTACTACGTTAATCCCGTCAGCACTGACGGGAGGTAAATGTATGGTTCTGACGAATACCACCCAGACAGACCTACTTTTGCGGCCAGTGAGTACATTGCCTTTGCTATTCATTTGGAAGCCTTCTGAATTGTCGTCAATTGTCGCAAACGGTTCGCACAGCTTAAATCGAGTGATACCACAGCGATTTCCTGTGAACGCGGTCAGAAAATTACAGCTTTTGGAACCCAAACCGGCACCACTTACAGAAAATTCGGGAATTTTTTGTGGCGATACATATCATCTAGCGCCGCAATCTTCATGTGAACTCTTCTTTCGATTTGCTCCTATAGCAATGACGTCACCTTTGCTAGGCGACATGATTGACAATGGCAAACTTTACCCATTTTCTGGTATGGTTGGAATCCAGGGATTTGGTGTTGGAAGCAACATTGAAGATGATCAAGTGAACAGCAGCAAAGCTTGTACACTGAAAAATGTGCAACTTCGTGGAGCATATGGTGAGTCGAGTTTTCAAATCATCGAAAAACATATCTCGTTGGGAAAAATCGGATATGGAAAAACGTCCAATTTTGAAATCACTGTAAAAAATATTTCTGAAGTTGATGTATTCCTAGCAATAGCGCGCATGCCTGCGTGTATTGTTGTACGGAATGTTCGCGATGCTACTGCTATTACTCTTCATGAAGATGGATGTTGGAGCAAAGAAATAGATCCTATCCCGTCTCTGCGCCATCTAGCGTTGAATGCAGACAAGATCCCATCTGGATATGCTTATAGTCGAGGTTCATGTGCATGGAAACTGCAACCTATGACAACTTGTGTGATGGAAATGGAGTTTGTCCGTTCCCCAGAGGTAAATAGTAGTGTATTTGCTTTGTTTTGATACTAATGCCGTTGTTTGGCTCATAGTTGTATTTGTATGCGTCGTGTTCAGTTTTTCCATGCAGGTGTGCATGAGTTCCCCTTACGCTTTCTGAATTTATACAATCCGCACAATACCGAAGATATATCTGTTCGAGCTCAACTTATCTCAACTTATGCAGAATTGGTGGTAGATCCCGAAAGCTCTATCGTTGGTGCCATAGAGCAGCAAGATACCTCCAAGCATACGGCGTGCCTTCCACCAGTGACGATTCCACCGCCTCAGGATGCTTCACCACACGGTTCTAGCTTCTGGTTTTCTATAAAAAACGTTTATGATGAAGCTCTCCGGATTAAATTATCATCTAAACCAAGCAGCATGTTTGAGAGGTACGCACGCAAATACAAATGTCTGGCAACAATATTTTTAACTTCTAAAGGTGGCTGTGGTTATGCATAGAACATTTGAATTTCATTTGATCTCGCGTTCTGCGAACACACCACTGAGTATCATTCCACTTGCGCCTGGTGATTATGTGGATGTCCGTGTTGTATGTCATGTTTTCCCGTCTGCTCGACTCTCTCCCGACATGTGGCTTTCATCGGCGGATAGTGAGGCTTCTGAGCTGTTGAACCTGGGAAGTGTTTGGCTGGATATAAGTGTTGACAATGTGAATGATACAGCGCAAAGCGCCGAGGTAGATGTGAAAGGGAAACTTCTTCCAGGTCGAACATTTATGTTGTCAGCATCCAGCTTGCATTTTTTCGCAACAACGACTGAGATTCCGTCTGATGTTCCTCTGGATCATTTCCCGTCGTCGCTGAAGTCAAAATCTGGGAGCAACAGAGGAGAAACTCAATTGGATTTGTCTGCCTCTTCCCAAGTAACCAGCATGATGGTCCACCAACTGCGAAACACGTCGGAGACGTTCTGGGTGCGAAATTCATCTTCACTTCAACCGCTTAACTTCATCATTGAGCCAGTAGCGATGTACCACCCAGGTTTGTGCTTGATTAAGGGTGGATTAGCATCAGATGCATGCGCTCTCATCGATTACATTCAAGCAGTTGCATCGCCGTCATCTGGCACAATCCCGCCAGGTGAATCAATGAAAATATCTGTTCAACTTGAAGAAGCGTCCATGATGGCAGATGGTACACGTTTCCACGACAATACCGACAGCCCCAGTGCAAAAACTGCATTGCTTCACAAAATGCGTCATCATCCGTCATGGAGAAGCAACTCATGGGGTGCAGATATATCCGATTCTCCCGCTGAAACCAATGCTCAAAACCAGATGCTACTGAGTATTCGCGATGCAGACATGAATGTAAATACAGGAGTGACGTCCGAAGTGGGAGTTCATTTAGTGCTACAACAAAATCCTTCTGCTGGGACTCTCACTTCAGATGGGACAAAACAAACGGATTTACCCGACTTCACGCTCATCAAAGCCGCCTTTGCTGCTCGTGAGAAACGACTTACAACATCATCGAAGAAGGTGCATGTATCACGGTCGTTACCAACTCACATCGAGGATGCTACTCGAGATCACGCCGACTCATCAACTCTCGATAATTTTGAAGAGTTTGATGCCAGTTCCGTTCGCTCGGGATCGTTTAGTCGAAAGACTCAACTACCTGTCCTCACAGTTCGTGGCTGTACGCCCGTTGCCAATTCCTCACTGGAAAATACTCGTTATGTGATTGATGTTGGTCAACACACCGTTCGAAATGGGGGAGAAGTAGAATGGGAAATCACAATTGAAAGTCTGTACAGCACTAGTGGTGGAATTGAGAGTGGGAGCCTCGATCCGGTCGATTACCGCTTAATCATGGTTGATAAAAATGCCAACTCATGGTTACAAATGAGCCGAGATCGAGGCACGCTGGATCGAGCACGCTCATACCAGAGTGTTGTTCTCTATTTTCTGCGAGACACGGTCGGTGTCTATTCAACCTTCATGGTCCTGCAGAACTCTGTTAATCCATCGGATTTGAAGGTCATTCATATACGCTTGGAAGTCATCGCTGATCTGAACTCTCTTCGAGGTATGTCGACTGGTTTAGATCCAACGACGAATTTATTTCGTGTTTTGGTGTCTAATCGCAGCAACACAAGGAAACGTCGCTCAAGTATTGAGGTTCTTCCTGGCAATACGCATGACAGTGGTCTTGTCATTGACTACAATGAAGTCTATTACCACAAGCTATACCATAATCACTCGATTGTACTGGAGAATTCGTCTAGTTTGACACTCGACTTCATGCTTTCGAGCAACGCACGACCTCAAGAAGTCAGTTTCTCGATCTCATCGACATCATTCAACGAGATCTCAACAGTCACGCTCGGAGCTCATGCTCGAACACAAGTATTTTTGCACTTTCGACCACAACCGCAGCCAGTCGCAGGTTCCTCGACAGATGCAGTTGCACGAGAAGATACAGATCATTGGCTGCGCGAGATTGAAGTGTATGTGAATTGCCGTCTCGTCAAGGATTTTCGTGAGACAGTCATTCTACGTGCAATTTGCAACCAACCGCAACTAATGGTTAATGTGGCTGCTAGCAAACCTGAAGGCACTATCTCGAGCGAGGCCATGGCAACATTGTTTGTGTCAAGCCCTCCAAGTTTTCTTGGTGCTGTCTTTGCGATGCCTGAGCCTATCTTATCGAACCCTGGACTGGCGGTAGCTCACGCCGAAGAAGGAGAGAAATATATTGTTGTCCGCAATACTAGAAGCGATGTCAATGGTCGATTAGCGCTGCGCAACGACAGTATGTTCTTCAATGTAGCTATCGACAACAACTTGACGCAGGAGGGGGCGGTGGACGTCGATTACTTAGAAAACGGTGTGTGTGCTGGCCGACGATCGACAGTATTGGTGACAATTCAACCGCTGTGCACTGCTGTCTTCCGTGTTAGTCCAGATGTGGCATCTTTATGGAAGAATCATCAGCTTTGGGACCACAGTGTGAAAGAGCACATCACGCTATACAATATCAAGCAATTTGCTGAACATTACCAAGTAACATTGTGTTTCACTTGCAGGTACGCGCCAGCAGTCTGCACTCATGGCCATTATCCTTTCAAGATGATCCTAACTTATTTCATGTTCTACTTACTCTCCTTATGCAGTAACATTGCATCGTTTTACATCCCGCCAAATATCTTAGAGAGCTACCCGTTTTCTGCACTCGAAGACATCATCGCCAAGTTTTTGCAGGTTTGTTTTGCATCTTGTAGTTCTGTATTTATTTTGTCGTTTCTGACATTTGCCTGCCCTCCTGTCTCTTAGAATTACAATTACATTTGGCGACGAATGATTACGTATCATGGTAAATCTGGGACGACTGCAAGTCCACATGCCATGAAAACCTCCACAGCGCTGTTATCGTTGTCAGCCACCGCGTTGGCAGATATCCTGGAAGAGGTCGAAAATGCCTTAGACTTTGCCTCACCGTTGAGTCCCCGGAATTTGCAACGCGCAGCGGCTCATGATTTCGACGAAAGCGTAAAGCGGTTGGAGGGATTGGCAACATCCTCCACTTCTCAGGATCGTGACGGACTTCGTCACCTGCTGCAATCATACCGAGCCCTCTATTTCGATTTCTACTACATTACAGACGAGTTGGTCTGGTACGGTGTGCGTGGGAATGCTGTCCGGCACAGTTTGATGCTCGCAGATTTGGTCTATGGCGTTGTTTTCAATCATGAGGTCTTTCGGACGTTCTTATCTCCCAAGAACAGTGACAACATGAGCACGATGCTGTTTCCACGGCTATTGCAGCCGTGGATCCGACAACTTGGGCATTTCTTGAGTTTCTTCCCAGAAAACCAAGAAGCTACGCTGCCATTGAGGCAAGTACATGACCAGCTTCGGCGATTCGAACAGGTAAACAGTTAAAAAAAGCATTCGTTGCAGTTATCAAGAAGTATTATATTAAATAGTAGACCGTCTATTTTACAAGAATTTTACGGTAGGATTTTCATTCAAAATACGGATCGTCCATATTTAAAGTACCTTTTAGTGCCAAAAAGGAAAAACAATTCTCCATCATAATGGGGAAGCGTGATGACAATGAGGGGAAGAAGAGGAAGCACAAGCACCACGACAAGGAAAAGAAGAAGCACAAGAAAGAGAAAAAGCATCATCGACATGACAAACGGTCACGGAAGGACAGTGATGACGATCGCGCACCCGTGGCGGACTACAAGGTCTCCATGCCCACATTGCTTTGGACAGTTAGCTGTTGCCGATGGAAGTAAATTGTGAACTTGTACGTTTTTATTTGCGTCATAGAAAGCACTGGTGTGCGTGCAGGAACTGCTAGTAGAATTTCCAGAGATCGCGAAGGATCTGATTGGTTTGCTGCAACTACTGGACGATGGAGAGGTGGCAGTGATCAATGGCATTGAAAACAAGCGCATTCGCCAGCAACTGGAGACGCTCTTCCCGTTGTTAGGGCTCTCTAAAGTACGCTTTGATTAAGAACGCGATCATGTAGGAGTGCATCTAGCTCCTGTAACATTTATTCTGACTATTGCTTTTTTATATGTTGCTATAGCTTGCTGAACCAAAACGAGCGTTCGCGAAGCGTGGACGAGCGCAAAAAGATGTGAGTTTATTAGAAGTTTTTCAGCGCATGCTCTCCGACACCGATGGTGGCGGTGGTGATAGCGGCAATGAAATTGAGGTGCGAATATTTCGCTTAAATGCGCGCTTGGGTCTTTCCGTTAGTAAAGAGTTTCTTTGTGGTATCACCGTGCTATCAGGGAAAACAACCGGCCAGGAGTAAAGTGAACGAACGAGCCGTTGATAAGAGCAACGAGGAGAAAACGGAGCGAGATTCACCAACGCCGCCGCCTCAGGGTGTAAAGCGGATACTACCCATTGGACCAGCCATGCCTCCAAGTGGATACTCAGGTGAGTACCCAAAACATCGATACTGACGAGTCCAGAGCTACCTATGATGACATCTGATTGGCTTATTAACTATTTTCAATTGTCTTGTACAACCAGCGTCTGGAAATGCCGATGAGGACGATGATGATGATGATGTGATTGGCCCGGCACTGCCAGGTATGAAGGGATTTCGACCAGCTGACGAACGTGTCGAAGCTGAGATGGCTCGCCGTGCTGAAGAGCTACGCAAGGAAGAATGGAATAGAGCCCGTGGAATTGCATCAGATGAAACCAAAGCGACTAGCGCCTCCTTAGCAAGACAGGAATGGATGACAATGATGCCAGACAATTCGTTCTTAAAAGATTCACTTGGGCCGGTGAATCGACCGCAGCCTGGCAAGCCAGCAGCATTTCGGAGGTGAGAATGATGCAGAATGCTATCGAGATGGATTGTTGTAGATGACTTGGCTAACATCGATATGTAATGGTTACTATTAGCAAGGAGCCTGCCGCTGTGGATCAGTCATGGTTTGATGCTCCAGAGGAGCGTGATCGAGCCAAACGCGCCAAACTTGACATGTAAGTCTTCTCATCCGATGTTGCACAAGTGGGCGAAGACGGTTCTGATAGTTTAGTTCGTTTGGCTAGGGAGCTACTTGGATATGTTCGTGAAGAAAACGCACCTTCAGCTTCGTCTGAATCATCTTCCAATCGCCAAACTGTAGCAAAAAGCCAACCAACCGTGAATGAGTCGATCCTTCCAGGAGCAAATCCAGAGGCGGATGAGGAAATAAGAAAGCAAATGGAATTGCTGCGGCAACAGCGAGGGCCATCGTTACTGGAGCAACATCAGCAGAAAATTGCAAAGAAAGCAAGAACAAAAGGAGTGGATGCGTCTAAACCAGTGTGGGATAGGTACGAAGGGATGCGTGGCACGAAGCTAGAACTGAAACTTTACTTGCTGACATTACGATCGTAACATAGGGATCGAGATCTGACAATACGGAAGGGAATGTCTCGTGAAGATGCTGATCGTATCATCAACGATTCCAAGCAGATCAATTCCAAGTTTACAGCGCCAACAATATCGCGGCAGTTCTTATAGGCATATCAACGACAAACAGTCTATTATATCTCCTTTACTTTTCCTCTCCTTGCGAACACTCGGCTAAACAGCTTGATCAGGAGAGCAAATATCGGGAAGATCCATGGGATGCTGAAGACATACTCCCATAAGGTGCGAGGATGCGCGTCATCCACATGTGGATTTGGAGTTGCAGACACCTCTTTCTTGTCCTCATAGAGCCGGCCAACCGCTTCTTGCATCATTTTCTTCTGAAACTGCCTTTGTTCTCGGGTTCGATCTGCATTACGTAGTTTAGCGCGATTGATGTCTACTAGTTGGTTTTCGAGGCGCTGTCGAAGGTCACCAGACTCGGGTTCTTTCGTGTCTAGAGATTTGAGGGCTAGAAGGATATCAGCTCTGCATGGATATCATCAAAAGTCAGTGCTCTTAGAGAAAGGCTATCACTCATTTTGTACTCTGTGAACATACCGTGCTTGATCAAATTTGTTGAGCTTTGATAGTGCTTTCCCGCGTTGTTGCAATGCCTTAATGTATTGTGCATCAATTTGCAGGGCCTGATCGCATATTTGCCGCGCTTTTTCCCATTCCTATGAGAGAATTTAACGTCATCTTAACATCCAATCTATTGCTTCAAATTCTCGTCGTTTACCTCCATGACGAGCATACACGCAGCCAAATTACACGTCAACGGAAGTTGCAGCTGGTGCTGACAGACTGTCTTCTCTTCCGGCGTGTCGCCAAAATCCAATGCTGTCAGCGCCTGGATATATGTGTCTGCTGCCAATTGGTACTCCTGCCGTCGGAAAGCGTCATTGCCAAGATGACGCTGTGCTTCCGTGTACTTCATTTTGCCCGCTCGATCCAACGCCGCGACTTGCTGCGCTGAGTGTTTGATCTTCGCTCTCGTGTCCAGATAAGCTATTTCTTTGGTTGAGGTGTCGAGCATGATGCCATTATCCATTTTTCGTTTAAGGGACACCGTTGCAGAGGCTTGCGTGGCAACAGGACCCATCACTTCATTGATGGACGCCATCATCTTGGACACCGTGTACGCTTCCGTCATATTTATCAATATCAGAGCGAGATTGTGGCGTAATCTGAAGAGTTGCAACTGTTGAAAGAAAGCGCTGGGCAGGCAGAATGTCGATATTTTTGTCATTCACAGATTCACGATAACTGCCCACACTCACAAGCACTCATATCGCATAATGCTTGGCTGAGAGCAGCGAGTCTAGGGGCTGTAGTTTGTGTGATGAATGTCGTTTACTCCATCGAGCGGTACATTCACCACATTTCCTTTCGGCGCTATGACGAAGGTGAAGAATGTGACTGTACGTGGCATTTGTCTTGTACTACATTAGCAGTACTGCAAAGTTCCAGCCTTGGCATTTCGCCAACAACAAAATGGTGATTGCTTCAAAGCCAGTTAGCTCTTTTAAAAAGCCATTGGTTACAATAGACGATGGATCCTCTAGCTCAGCCTGCCACCAACAACAATGCTAGCATTCAGTCCATCCTTTTATTTCTTGGACAGTCATACATCCTTGAAGTTTCTAGCGCGATGCATTATTCTAGTATTGTCAGAAATGATATTATAGAGGCATTGTATCCAATTAAATTACTAGTAATTATTAAATTATATAGGTAAGTAGAAATAACCTTATTTTTTATTTTAACCTTATTGATAGCCTATTGAACAATAAACCTCGAGCTGTCCTTGAAGTCACAATCACAAAGCACAAGCAATGGAACTCATGCAATTTCCAGCCATCGACCATGCAACGAGCGAGTGGGTGAACAAGACGCTCACAACGACCGACTGGATGTTGACCGTCGATGATGAAAACTAGGTATGAGAACAGATCGTCGCTGACACGAGGCGGTGATGTTGTGCGTGAGTGGCAAATTATACAACACTGATGCTTCAACACGCTGTGCTAACTGGAATCCTGGACATCATGTATCTCGCTTGTCATACAGCAACAAGTTAAGTATTCGAGTCGGTACGATTTATATCATGCATGTGTGTTTGCTCTTCGCATGCTCATTCCATGAGAAATCTGTCATTCTCTATTCTTCGTGGTAAGTCTTGTGAAGCTGGTAAAGGAGGGCATATATTCCATCATATCTTAGAAGGATTTGTCGCCAATCTGAGCCACGCACTTCAGGGCTTTCCAGCAGATGGAATAAACTGGTTCATTGTCACTAAGCTTTCTTTCCTCAAGTGAAGTTGAAGACATACATCGATCAATCATGTATACGTTCAAAATTGAAAATCTTCGCTTAAACTGGTAAAGAATGCTCACTTTGCTGAAGAAATACTAAATGACTGCATTTGTTATATGCTGGGTCATAGCAAATAGCGAAAGACTGTATTCGACATCCTTCCTATTTAGAAACAGACAACTACACAGAGAATTGGAATCCAAAAAAAACTATATGGCGACGAGAAACATACCATGTGGATTTGCGAAGGCTCGTTTTGGTGGGTTCTTAGTGTGTTAATACGATGATTGTTTGCTTCTTTGCTGTGATAATGATCCAAGTGCACAATACGTCAGCAAAAACATGTCATGGGAGCGTCGGTGGAGCCACATGGTGATCTCAATAACCAAACGGTTCATGTTGGCGCCCTAGAAGCATCCCTATGGCGGTTGTGGACGTTTCATCATCACTTGATATGAACAATTTTATAATCTTTTATCCATGAATTATCCTTAGAGGAAGCCGTATTCCAAGGAATTATACTTTGAAGTATATCCCTTTGCATTCTTTTCCATTTGATTCAAATGCCTAGAAATGTGATGATTCCAATCGCAACCAGTCCAAATGACTGCATCACATCACTTGAGTATTAGAAGTCAAAATGGTTCGTGCTACGCGCGCTTCAGCCGGTCCATTTTTGCCTTTTGCTTTTTGGTTTGCAGGCCCGTTGCTTTGCCGATCCGACGAAGCAATTGAAGACTCCACCAACGAGAAAATCTGGCCTCGCAATGGTATTGGCATTAACAATACATCAACATAAAATCATGAGCAAGGTGGCGACAAACGCTGCCAACATACGACAGGAGCAGGAAATGAAACAAACCGAAAGATAGGAAGCATCCGTGGCAATTCATCCGCTTCAGAGACAGGGTCGCATGCGATCGCAAGTAACAGAAACTAGGAAGCCACAACACATTCGGTAAAACAGCCCAATGATGAAAAGCAATTTCGATACAGCACACATACCACTGGGAAAAGTAGCGCAAAAATGCCTTTGCTAACAAAGTTCGGTACGAAAAATGTCGCCAATGTAAAAGGACTCCCAAACCCAGCAAAGTACGCCCTGGAAATCGAAAATAAAAGAGTGAGATGAAGGTATAACCCACAAAAATAAGCTATTCTTCTTTTACCAATTTTGCTCTAGGTGAGCCAAACGTCGCTCCAAACTCCAGCCTGCCAGCGACCATTTGTACTCGAAGCAGTAGAGCGAATAGAGCCAACTCAGATGAATAAAACTCGTCAGAGGGCCAACAACGGGAATTAAATACGATAACACGGTCTGCAGCAGAAAGAAACCAACGAGAATAGCACGATAAAGTTCATCTCTACTCCACAGACACATACACAATGTTAGTGATCGAGGGGGTGAATCAGCATTACAAGCAGCAAGGTATGCTTGTGTACCGGATCATATCCGCAACAGGCGTCGGTGATGGCTTCCCATGCAATTGTAAATAAGCTACACAATTCACAAATCACAAAGTGCAGTCGAATAACGAAAGAGTATGAGACTCAATGTGAGTTCTCTGAAACTAGCATATGTCACTGTACCATCATCTGCAATTTCTTGGTACCAAATTGTGTTCAAGATGAAACTGATGCAGTAGATCGGATACATCCACAGCACCTATCCATCTCAAGATAAACGGTAAAATCTAGTTTGGCCACATCGTGCGAGATTCAACGTGAAGTTATACCTGGTAGAGCAAAAAAACAAAGCCATCCACACGATCACGCACGTCTTCGGCCTGGTCAGAGCTGCTTGGATAATGCACCACGTATTTGCCATTCACTTAGAGAACAAATACCACTTGAGGACAGAGCGTTTATATCATACCCGTAGGCAAACGAACGATGCAGCAGTTCACCAAAAAGATGGATGATGGGAATCACTGCCCAGTCAAAGAAATATATACTCCCGAGGAAAATTAGACCATTGAGCACGAAGCACTATGTTCGAAACGGGAAAGAGTTTAAATGAGAACTCATTTCGAGGTATCCAACATTGTTTGTGGGAGAAGATTAGAACCGACCTTGGCACTGGAGACACAGATTAGCCGTGAGTTCAGATAGAAGAGCAGGATGCGATGTATTGAGATGGCGTGCTGGATGCCACCGCAGAACTCCCGAAAAACCGCACCGAACGCTTCTTCCAGCGTCATCCTTCTTCTTCTCTTCTAGCGGTGATGTTGCAGTTTGTGAACTCAAGCAGACGCTTAAGTTCGCATACTTACAATGATCTGATTCTGATGACGGGCAGTTCGTCTTTCGTTAAGTTCGAATCTTGAAAAGTCGTCTAGCAAAACTGTGTAGCAAATTGAAATGAGTTCTTCGCGGCGGAAGTGTGAGCGCGTGGCGTGTGAGCATGGGCTGGGCCAGCAACCGCTGCACCTGTACACATATCTATGGACGAAACCGGAGGAACTCTTGGACGACCAATGCGGACGATTCTCGTTCGTGGTGACAGACACAGTGCTGTTTAAACATCAAAAACTTGTGAAATGGTTCTTTACGTCCAAGCAGGAGCCAGGCAAGGTGTGACCTGCTTGAAATCAAGCATTCGATCTGCATTTTTTATTTTTGTGTGAGTTAATATCTATTTCGTGCCCTTATTCAGATTTTATGCAAAACAAAGAAGAACCTTTCGACTGCACAGGTGTTACAAGAGTTTGCAGAACCGAAACTATCTGTTCCAGGGATCTTAAGAGAAGAAGATCAAGTGCTGGCGACGTATGTGTACATGGAACGCTCGTCTGGGTCGGGAGAACTCGTGATGATGGTGGAACATCTCGACCAGGCCGCGTTAAGTGAGTGATGGATGTGTCTTGCCTGTTGACAATCATGCGCATGACAACATTGTTACGATATCGCAGTGCATCTACTTTCGGATCGGGAGAAACCGGCACTGAGTATGCTGCAACGATTTGTGCCAACAAAGTCGGGATACAATCACATGCTACAATCCATTTTCACACCGGAGAGTTTCACGTTGCGAAAATGTGTCAACGCTAACGTGTTGAGTGATACGACGCTGAGTATTGCCCAACGCACGGTCACGTTTGAAGATGAGACGTATGCCACATGCCCACGTATGTAGTATGCATAGTGCAATGCCATTTTCCATCGTGCACATACTCATACGAGACGCTCGCTGTCAGGCGACGTGACGAACAAGGAACTGAAGCATTTGATCGAAAAGATGAATATCGAAATAAGTACCCACCTCCGGAAGATTGTGGGCAAGGAGATTGTGCGGAATGTAAGCTACTTCAAGGTATAGTAGCGTCACATTCAAGGAATGCAGTATGTTTTTTGAGATGAATACTATTTTACCGCGTCAGTATACGATACTCTGTAGGTGGGAATTGATAACCGCATCTATCTTCTCTGGAGCACGATGATTTCGTTTGAAGTAGATAACAAAACATCAGCGAAGTACTACGTTCTGTCTCTCTCGAATCAAGAGAAAGCCCAGCGCCGCCATGCCGATAACACAGCCAAAGGGTCCATCTGCTCAACTCCATCACTCAGTTTCAACTCACAAATAAAGCCGTGTCCAAATTGCAGCCAGCTGTTACCACGTAGTCAAGTTGAATATATCGTAAGTCGCAAAACGTTGCTGCATTATACCGATAGTTATACAATTTTGAATAATTTTGTTGAATTTACAGGTCACATACAAATCGGTCATCAGGTACTTTGAAAACAGTAGAAGGGAAGAAAGCAACCAGGAAAGCGAGAGCAAAATACCACCACTACTTCAAAAAATGAACGGAATCGTTCCAATCCATCGCTATGAGAAACTGAAGCGAACGGCGTCGTACTTGTGAGCAGTTTGGAGATGATTTTGTGTGCTGTGCTCATAGTTTAATAGTCTACTTTTGGTTTTTAGATACCAGACGATCCAGGTTTGTCATGCGTGTGCTCAGATGATCAATGTTCGACTAAAAACACCATTATCTCCGCGAATGAAGCGCGGGTCACAGTCTATAGAGCCTGTTGCTGTTACTACTTCAGTGCCACCAGCGTATGAGTTGTCAGCGCATACGCTCTTTTGGAGGAAGATAGAGCGCGAAGGGAAGGAGGCACCGAAACCAGTCATTGTGCGCACACGACCAGCGACAGCAGCTACAATCAAACCAAGGATCTGCTTTGCCAGAAATCACTTTAAAAACAACGTTGGCAGCACAAAGAAGAACCAATACAACCAGCGCACATTTTCTCCACTTCTTCCAGAACTACAACAATGTAACAACCCAACTTCCCGGTCAACTGGTTTCTCCAGCCCAAAAAAGCGCCTACAGCAATTAGCGCTTCGCTTGAAACGACGTTATGGGTACCCATCACTGCGTTTTGTGCTTGCACAAGCCAATATTTTTCCTTCCAAGCCAGTAATATTGCTAACTGCGCTGGAAGGACTTGGTGGTTTAGAATTGCTTCCAACTGGTACAGAATATGTATGTAGGCTTGTCTCACTGCCATAGTGATGCATGGGTTCTATAACGCCGACATGTCTGTCTGTATGTGACTACCGTGTGTATATAGTGTGGGAAGACTTTTGCAAAGCACATGGAACTCCATTTGATGCTTCAGCGATCGACATTGACGTACTTGATGCCATGCTCGTCCATGGATTAGACGCGCCAAACTTGTCTACAAACGTCCGTCATGACATAACATCTACCAGTAGCAACAATAACCGTCAAGCTGTTAGCGCTATAGTACCAGTACGACCAGAGCGTCCAAAAAGTTGTGTCGGAGTGCGAACTTCCGCGAGAATCAGCCGAATTATCGCATGTACCAGCAATCAATCCGTCAATCAAGCTACTAAGGAAGCCACGTACATCGAGCCTCAGATTAAAGAAGGTGATACTTTGCAAGGCGACGGCAAGGACTCATCACAACCGTGGCATGTCAGGATCGACGGTGTAGAATACACGATCCATGCATCCGCCGTCAAGAAAAGCGTGGATAACAATGATAGCACGCTGTTATCATTACAGCTTTCCGTACAGCCTCACGAAGAAAGTATGACGACCGCACACATTGCCCCGATGACACTGACGTTAGGTACAAACGAGGTACGACATTCTAATTAGGATGTTTCCGCGTTCTGGAGGTAGCTGTTAAACGATGTTCTTCCGTGTGTTTGTACCAGATTCTGAATTTAATGTATCGTAGCGACACAACATCCCACAACTCGCCTTTATCAATCGACCACGGCTGTATGATGGAGAGTGTGCTTCGTCACTTGCACATTCATGACGGACGACTCACGTGCTCCACCATCTCTTCTAATACTTCTACTCCACCACCGGTCGCATTGGCAGACAGCGAACTGGAGATGGAACTCTCCGAGGAAGAACGTCTGGTGTTACACGAAACGCTACAATGGTGAACCACTCGTCGATTGTTCACTCCATGGGTAATAGTACATATCACAAGAGCCGAAAAGGAAGCCATCTCTCAAAACGAAGTCTGTTCAGTGGCCTGTCTCTTGATCTGCCCAATGGCTGGCCGCGGGGAGAGTGAAGCCATTTGAGGAGCTCCTTTCCCGCGCAAAAACGATCGGTTTTTAGAGGTTTCCGTTGTGCCCACCAGTCATTTTGAACATAATTACGAAAAACCTTGTACGTTAAGCACTTATCGAGGTTTTTTATTCTGCCAATAGCGCTGAAGTGAGGTTTTTCTCTCATGATAAGAACACTTGAGTGTGTGTCACAAGAGAAGGAATTGGCTGGAGCTGCTCGCATTTCTGGATCGGCCAGCACAGACGCACGCACGCAACGATGGCGGATTTCTCTCCTGAACAACTGGAAGCATGTCTGCTGCAGCTTACGCACCCGGACACGGAGGTCATCAAACAGGCCGAGGCGGCCATCAAGCTTTACCTCAAGAAGATTTCCTCAGTTGGTGGGCTCATGACGCAACTACAGCACTCAACCAAACCCGAAGTACGCCAACTGGCGGCACTCATGCTTCGCAAGAAAGTATTTAAACACTGGCCCAAGCTGGATGAAGCCACGCGTACTGGCGTGAAGCAGGTGTTGCTCAGTCGTGCCGCTGAGGACCCTGTCGCAGTTGTGCGCTCGGCCATCTCTACGCTCATCGCAGCGTTGGCGATGCATGAAGTGCCTGAGGGCAAGTGGCCAGAGCTCATGATCTTCATCAACACGTGTGCATCCAGCGCCAGCGAAGACCAGCGTGAGATTTCCATGAAGCTGCTGGAATTGTTGGGTGAATCTATGGGCACGCATTTGCAGCCTCATTTTAATGATCTTAAGAACTTGTACGGCAAGGCTCTACAGGATCCCCAGAGCTTGAAGGTGCGTGTGGCGTCCATGCGCGCGGCTTGTGTGCTCGTGGATTTCCTGGAAGACAGTGATCTACGTCAATTCCAGGCACTCGTGCCATTGATGATCGAAGTGTTGCAGCAATGCGTTGCCAATGGTGCTGAAACGGAGGCGGTGGAGTTTCTCGATATGTTTACGGAGATCGCCTCGAACCCATTCCCAATCCTGGACCAGGCATTCCCAGCATTTATTGAATTGCTGTTGCAAGTGATTCTGCATGAATCTTTGGAAGTGAGCACGCGTGCGTCGGCTTCCTACGCTATTGGCGAATTCATCAAGAAGAAACCGAAGACCATCGGCAAGAAGAACCTGGTCGCCAAAATCTTTACGACAATGCTTGACATCATCGCGAAGGACGACGCAGTATCTTGTGGTTTGATCTCCAACCTCTTGGAACGTGAAAGCAAAGGCAATGACGAGGACGACGATGAAGACGACGAATCGCCTGGTCATTTGGCTCAACAGACACTTGACACGTTGGCGCTCAGCGTGCCATCCAAGTACGTCAACAACGTTGTGTTTGCGATCTGCAACGAATACATCACGTCAGCAGATGCACGCAAGCGCAAGGCCGGTGTCTTGGCGCTGGGCATTTTAAGCGAAGGCTGCTGCGATTTCATGTGCCAAAACATCACGGAACTGCTACCTGCTGTCTACCGCGTCGCGCAGGATGCCGACCAGCGCGTACGTGAAGCCGCCTGCTTCTCGTTGGGACAGTTTGCCGAGTTCCTGCAACCGACCATCACCGACCACTACACGGACATTTTGCCCATCGGTATCACGCTCTTGGACGATGGCAGCAAGGTCATCAAGGCCACCGCGCTGTATGTGCTAGACGAAATCACGCAAAGCATGGAAAGCCACCAGGTGCTGCCGTACTTGGACACGCTTGTGACCAAGCTTGTCAATGTCCTGCGCACAGGTTCGCCACAATTACAAAAGATGTCGTTGGATGCAATCGGTTCGATTGCCATCGGCGCCAAGGATGCGTTCCTGCCATACTTCCCTTCCGTGGCAGAGCTGATCCAGCCGTTCTGGGGGATCACTGACCCGAAATTCTTCTTCCTCCGTGGGGCGGCCATCGAATGTCTTGGATACTTGGCCACGGCGCTTGGCAAGGAAGCTTTCCGTCCGTACTTTGCACCGTCGATGCCCTTTGTCTTTGCCTCTTTCGAGTTGGACGACTCGGAACTGAAGGAACAGGCATTCGTGTACTTCATCAACGTCTCGAGCATCTTCAAGGAAGAGTTTGCACCGTTCTTGGAACAATCTGCAACCCATGTGTTGATGGCGATTCAGAGCGATGAAGGTCTGCGCGTTATGGACGACGAAGAAGATGTGTTGGAAGGTCTGGACTCGGATGATGAAGAAGAAGACGGTGACGAAAGCGTGCTGCGTCACATCAGCATCCGCACAGACGCGCTCAACTCGAAGGTGCGTGCCATTGCGGCTGTTGAAGAAATGGCGCTCAACTGCGGGGCAATCTTTGAGCCATACATCCCTAAGTTCCTGGAGGCGCTTGCGCCACTGACCGAATACATCCACGAAGACGTGCGTGGTGCGGTCGCGGAAGCGCTAGCGGCGCTCGTGATCTGCTCGTTTGAAGCATCGCATGCTGGCAGCGCCGATGCACAAGTGTGGGTGAAGGGCGATTTCAACAAGAACCTACTCACACCTAACAACACCGTGATCGCCAACGCTGTTATGAAGAGTCTAGTGGAAGATCTGCTGGAGGATCCAGAGGAAGTGGTCGTTGAAAAGACGTTCACGGCCATCAAGGCTATGTCGGCGCGTATTGGACCGGTCGTGACCATGGATTACATGCCGCAAATCACGCGCATCACTTTGGCGGTGCTCTCACATGACCACATTTGCCAAGCCAGTCACGAAGAAGCTGATGACGATGACGATCAGGAAGGTGGTTCCGTGTTGGAGAGCGCCTCAGAGTTGATTGGTGTGCTTGGCAAGTGCTACGGTGAACATTTCCTCGCCACGTTCCAAGAGTTGTTCCCTCAATTGCTGTCTTTCGCCACAGGTCTGCGTGCTGTACGTGACCGTGCGGCTGCTGTCGGCTGCTTTGCGGAAGTTCTTCGTGAGTTGGGTCCTTCGGCTCTCGGCTTTGTGGAGAGCGTGTTCCCTGTCGTGATTCAGGGTTTGACGTCCGACAACTTTGTCCTACGCGCCAACAGCGCGTTCTGCGTCGGTATTTTGGCGGAAATCAGCGGTGACAAGCTTACGAGCGCCTACGAGCAGATTCTGCATGCACTGCGACCACTCTTTGATGCTGATAAGAACGATGATGTTGTCACGGACAATGCCTGTGCCGCGGTGGCGCGCATGATCCTCGCTGGAGGTAGCAGCGTCCCATTGGAGCAGGTGCTGCCAGTTTTTCTCAGCGCGTTGCCACTGAAGGCCGACTTTGACGAAAGCGCCGTGACGTTCCGATGCCTGAACGGACTGGTCAAGGCACAGAACCCGGCAGTGCTGAACCTCATGCCGCAAGTGCTCGAAGTGTATGCTAAGGCACTGGCGCCAACCTCGAATGTGGACGAAGAAGACCAGAACGAGATTAAATTGTGTGTACGTGCGCTTGTTGGTGCATACGAGGCGCAAATGAAGGAAGTCATTGCGCAGATGCGGCCAGAGTACCAGGCGGCGCTCAGTTCAGCCTTGAATTAGTTTTGTTTTCGGTTTTTACAGTTATTTGGCATTTTGACATAGGAAACATCCACGAGGAAGTGGCTTAATATGATGATGATGTATAGAGATCGATATGTTGCATTTCTTTTTCTGTTAGTGCTGCGTTTTCAAATGTTGTTTCAACGCTTCCAAAGCCTTGTATCGATGCGAGATGCTGTTTTTTGTCGCCTTGTCCATCTCGGCGTATGTCAGGTCGTACCCGTCAGGCTGAAAAACCGGGTCCCAGCCGAAGTTAGTTGGGCCGCGGGCTGGTACGATCTGTCCATGCGTTTGACCGATGAATACCTTCGGGTTCGAGTCACCTGCACCTGTAGCATAGGCGAAGATGCATTGCGCATACGCTGACTTGTCTTCGTACCCCGCGAGGATCTTATTGAGTCCTTCATGACCTGTTTTCTCCAGAAACCACTTAATGTACGGCCCAGGTAGCCCACCGAGCGCATTGAAGCAGAGCGATGTGTCCTCAACCAGCACGGCACCCTGCACCTGCGCCGCCGCCAGCAAACATTTCTCACGCGCGATATCGGCCGGTTCGCCTTGCAGTTCCGGGAGGTCCAGCGCCTGGTTGCGAAGATCGAAGGGGAAGTCCGCGCCGAGAATCGCCACCACCTCGCTCAGCTTATTCTTGTTGCCCGTCACGAACGTCACCACAGGTTTCGCCGCCATTTCTGTTGTTGGTTGATTGATTGGTAATTGGTAGCTTTTCAACTGATGAGCATATTATCAGATCTAGCATGCGAATCAGATGCGGTTGCACGAAGGTACAGAAAGGACATGAAAGGTCGTGTGCAGATGCATCTTCGCGAGTGTGAACTACAAACGGATAAGAAGCGATGCTGCCTGCATTCCAATTGCATCTCCACCAGCGGATCCTCGAGCGTGTGGCTGATGTCGGCAAGTTCGATGGTAAACACCCAGCACTAGCATGTGGAACCACGGCGGGTAAAGTGTTTATCCACTCGCCTAACGAGAAGAACGACAATATAGACAACACGTTTGGTGACCACCAGCAGCAAAACCAAGTGCGCTTCCTCAAACTCAACCGCAAGATCTCGGCTCTCTGTGCCGGAAAGTTCCAGGAATCGGACGTGAGTGACACGCTGGTCGTAGGCACGCAGGCCAGTCTACTGGCATATGATGTCGAAAAAAACTCGGATATTTTCTACAAAGACGTGCCCGACGGAGTCAACACCATGCTCTTTGCACCAGCACCAGCCATGAAGACAGCAGGCGCTTCACCCTCACAGATGGTCGTTGTTGGCGGTAATTGCTCACTCCAAGGTTTCAATCACGAGGGTAATGAGCTGTTCTGGACGGTCACAGGCGACAATGTCCGTGCGATGGCGATGACGGATGTCACAGGCAGCAACAGGGATGAAATGATCGTTGGTTCGGATGATTTTGAGATTCGTGCGTTCCAGAATGAGGACATTGTGTACGAATGCACTGAAACCAGTCAGATACTGGCGCTCACGCCCGTCCAGAAGCAGATGTTTGGCTATGCGCTGCAAAATGGCACTGTCGGAATTTACCGCGGCAAGCATCGCGCGTGGCGAGTCAAGTCCAAGAACACGCCCGTGGCAATCCGCAGCTTCGATATCAACGGGGATGGTGAGAAAGAGATCGTGATCGGATGGAATAACGGCAAGTTTGAGGCGCGGAAGATCACGAATGGAGAGGTTGTGCAGAAGGATATGTTCAGTTCTCCCATTGCAGCACTTGTTTCGGCTGATTATCGCATGGACGGTAACGAAGAAATTATTTGCTGTGCACAAGACGGTGAAATCCGTGGTTATTTTACGGCTGTGGGTGAATTCGCCCCCCCTATCGTCACCAACGACAAAGCCAAAACCGAAGAAAAGGAAGTCACCAAGCTCTCGAAACACAAAGCCGCACTGCAACTTGAACTCAAGTCACTCGAGTCGCTCAACAATGTCTCATCCACAAGCAAAAACGCTAAAACCGCAGGGCTGCGCATTCGTGCTGATACGAAAATCCATATTAAGTGCATTTCATCCAAAACGTCAACATCATACGACCTGCAAGTGTCGACCGAGAACGAAAACGTCATCAAGATGGTCATTATCTACGAGTATGATGTGGGCATCTTCCAGAACGAGTCGCTGGTGATCCACCCGCCAACGATGACATCTACAGTGGTAATCCCACTCAATTTGACAAAGTATGTGGCAGCAAAACTGGATTTTAAAGTGCTGGTGGGTTCCCGCGGCAACAATTCATCGTTCCATGTCTTTGAATTGACGTACCACCTGCCGAAGTTCGCTATCTTCTGCCCTGTACCGAATGGTGTGAAACCTGAGCCAGCAGGCAATGTGCGTTTCCGAACGCCAGTGAAGCCACAGCAGATGTACACGTGGTTGGAGTCATCCTTCGCAATAACAGCGCCGGCACCGGAAACAGCGCGGATCGAGGTGACCTTTAAATCGCTCCGCGACAGCAGCATCTTGTGCATCTCCTTCGCGCCGACTGAGACGATTTTTCGGACAGATGACATGGAATTGGCGGCCGAACTCGTGCAGGACATGTGCGGCTACCTCGAATGGCGCGAATTAGAGTCGCTTGCGGATTTCCCACGACAAATGGACGAATTCAAGAACCTCCTGATTCGAGTGGACGAGTGCAACGCGATTCGCCTGAAACTAACGGGCGAGATGGCAGACGACTCGAATCAGGTCAAGAATCTTGTAATCCATGTTGAGGATGCCCGGATTCTCAACGACATGTAAGTGCCAATGATACTATCACGTGATTGTTGTCGTGTTTGGTCCACTCAGCCCGTGGTTGTTGTCATTTTTATCGACGCCTTGGTGTAGGAGTCGCATGCGACGATACTACTCTGAGTTATTCACGTTAAACAACCAACTGCTGGGAGAATATACCAAGCGCAGTACCAACCACCAAGCACTATTAGACGCGCTAAAGGAGGTGAATGGGATGATCCAACTAGCTGCGCGACTGCGATTCGGCAATGCCAAGTCGACGGTAATCACAGCATGTCGAAAAGCCATCAAGAATAACAACATCCATGCACTGTTCTATATCGTCAAAACTGGCAAGGATGAACATCAATAGGAGGAGCCTAAGCCGTAAGTAAATAATATATGCCGTGTTTTTCTTGATATCTTAACTTAAATACATAAGCATTGATGTGTGTCTTACCCGCTCGTATCACGTGTCTTCAATATCGCTTGTGTCTACGGAAGGCTGGTGTATCATCTTCTTCCATGTCTGTAAACGCAACGGAGAGTTTTCGTTTCTCATGTGAGCCTTGACGTAGTGGCACCCATGAAGATTCTTCACTGAGCGCCATCATTTCTTCATCGAATGCGATTCGGCGAGCAATCCGAGGTGTCCTATTACAGTTTACATCGAATAACAAGATCATTACAACTATGTGGTCATCGAGAGACTAAAGTAGAGATAAAATTCATCAACTTACTTTTCTCGCTCGCATTGGGGCTCATTCTGTATCCCAAATGCTTGTTCATGACTCCGTTTCTCTTGTTCCTGTCGAGAAGGAAGTACATGAGACTGTGGTTGCTGAGCTGCTTGGGATGGTTGTGATGGTGCTGCTCGCTGTCGAGGGAGTATAATTTGCTGTGGTGGTCGGATCAAACTCAGACCATTCGACGGCTGTGGAAGCTTCTGGCGCTGCGGTATTGCTCCAGCTGTCGTCTGTCGCGGCCGATTGCCTATCAGTGATCGAATGGAAGACACCGCATCCATTGCATCATGTTCCACAAAGCGGCTATGTAGGTTGGTTCGTGTCAGCGTTGGAATTTGCGTTTTCATGGGTATTGCTTTCGTTGGGTGCTCTGTATCGACCACCGTACTTATACATTGCTGCGGTACCACAAAAGTTGGCGACTTTACAATTGCGTGCTGAGGCTGAGATTGTGATTCCTCTGGGTTTTTCTGTCCCCCTTGTTCATCACCCTTCACAGGAGCAGCAGTTGGTTGTCTTGATCCAATGGCATTGGTGACGTCATCAACATTACGCTTACTGGCACTATCTCTGCGCTGCGATCGACGGGATACAGTTGTGATAGCATCAGTTGTAGCTGTGCTTGTACTATTAGCTTGCTCTTCGCTCTCTGTCACTTTCTTGCGACCGAGATGTTTCTTAATTGACGACTGCATTTTGACAACTCCAATGATCAGCTACCAACAAAAAGACCAACCCAGCACCACTGCAGAAGAGCAGAAAACACGTACCTTCTGCGTCGATTGCTGGTTCGCCAGCGCGCGCTGTAATGTGCGGATTTTGCCCTCAAGTCGCTGTTTCCGCTGGAGAAACGCGTCGTTGGTTAGCACTGGTGCCTGTAATCGCAGCCGCGGAAGAACGAGATGCACACGTCGCTGGAATATCAGCGGAACCATGACCTCTAGTAGCACGACGAAAAGACCGTAATAGAGGCAGACGCGGAACGCGAGCGAGTCTTCGTCCACTGGCAGAAACACCAGCATCTTCTTGTGTGCATGAAGCGGGAAAAACAAATGACGCACTTAACCATATTGCCACGTTAAATTAGGATAATCCTATTTTAAGGTTTGACGGTGCAAATGACTTATATTGAAACCATTGCAAACGTAATTCAGGGTAAAAAGGCAACCTTAACCCAATATTTCCCTACTTTGTGTGGGTTTACACATGTAAACAAGTTGTAGCCTATTCAGCACCGCTTGCACTTCACGGAGCTATTGGATGAGGCCGCATAAGTGATCGTTTATCCATCCTCAACTCCTCTAGCTACAGCCTTTCGAGCTCTTTATCTAAAACGCTTCATTGAGATATGGATCAGAGACTTGATGCCACGCAACCAGTCCTTGTGCTGCGCCCAGTCGGAGGCTGTCAACGCCACGTAAATGTTCTGCGCCGATGCAAAATCGCGCTGTCCAAAGCAAGCCACCATTTCATGCAGTCTTCCTACGACAGCTGGTGATAGATCTCCGACATTGAGCTTGCTGAACATAATATCTTTGCCTTTCTGAATCTCAGCCACTTGCTTCTGTTCCATCATAGTCAGCGGCAGGCCCATCAGCTGTGCTACCAGGTCATTGAAAGTATTTACAATCACCATATCCTGTGGAGACACGTTTCCGGTGCTGCCTGGAGCATTGGCATCAGCATTGAACGTCTTTGCGGGTTGATTGGCGGCAGCAGCAGCTACTGGAGAGAGAGTTGCCGTGGTGGCATTGCCATACTTCAACGTCAATTCCTTATTGCCCACACTGCTCACGAAACCATCCTTCTTTTGCGCACTCATGTCCACCGATGGTTTTGCGATTCGTGACGACGCCATCGATGCAGCAGCTAGTGGATTAACACCTGTACCTTGAGGAATCGATGGAGTAGCGGTACTAGCACCAAAGCCAGCACCTTGAGCAGCGTATGATGGAGTTGATGGCGCCAAATGTGGCGCCCCAGTCGACGGTGGTCCGGAGAAACCGGGCTGTTGTGGTCGACCATATCCTGGTTGAGCTTGACCAGGATACCCTGGCTGTTGTGGAGTCTGTCCTGGATACGTTGGCTGTTGTGGAGTTTGCCCTGGGTACGCTGGTTGAGTCGTTTGCCCGGGGTAGGTTGGTTGAGGTGCTTGACCTGGGTATGCTGGCTGCTGAGGCTGTCCAGGGTACGCCGATGGTTGTGTCTGTCCAGGATAGGTTGGTTGTTGTGATTGCCCAGGGTAGGCTGGCTGAGGTGTCTGACCTGGATACCCTGCCGGCTGCTGGTTTGGATAGCCTGTTTGTTGACCAGGATATGTAGGTTGAGATTGCTGTCCAGGATATGTAGGTTGAGATTGCTGTCCAGGATAAGCTGGTTGCTGGGGTTGACGTGGATAGCCTGGTTGCTGTTGAGCTGTCGGAGTTGGGAATGCTGTCGGCTGACGCGCATACCCAGGAGTTGGAGCGCGCCCATATCCTCCACCAGAAACAGGTGCAGGCGTTTGCATACCATATTGATTTTGGTTACCATATGTCTGTTTTCCGTATCCTTGAGCCTGTTGTTGTTGAGCCACTTGTGGTTGGTGATGCTGTGGTTGCTGGACCTGGGCATGCACCTGCACAACGTCAAATGGGAAAGGCGGAGGCTGCACTCCTGGAATTGGGTATGCATGATAGATACGATCCTTAAGAATCGCACAACTAATGTCGTTGAAGCGAGCATACTTCGCCGCAATATCTAGTCGTCCTTGTGCTGCCATCTGCAAACCATACATAGTTAGCAACCATTTCACCTCAGCCAATAAAAACCAAGTTGACTTACCAAGGAAGAATATTCTGCGAAACAACTAGCAACTTCCGCTCCCATGGACTGATCAGGCTGATCTACTGCTTGTGAGAACACTGACACCTTCTCCACCAAGCGTTGAAGAGCATAGTTGTGCCCAAACGTTTTCGACTCGACTTCACACTCCTTTACCCAGGCGTTCACCGTCTTCTCAACATTCACTGCACACATGAAACATAGCGTGGCAGAATGTAAATCGCCAGCCATCTCAAGTCTTGTAGCAAGTTTGTCGCATAGTAGCGGGAATTCTTCACTCTTAGCATAAGTACTCAAGATCGCAAGAGTTTCACGCCATTCTCTCAGATCCGACAGCTCCACAAGACTGTGCAATTCATTTTTGATGATGGCAGATACAACCCGCATGACTGGCCGTGTTTGATGAGCAAAAAACGCGCGCTGCGTCTTGTCCCACAATTCCGGACCACCACAGGACGCCAGCAATAGAGCATCTGCAAGCTGATTGTAGTGAAGACAACAGTTGACAGCAACTTCGAAGTTCCCCACCAGCAACGCCTGCATCAAAATTGATTCCGATTGCTCCGTGTAGATTGGAGGTGGGACGACGTCAAGACGTTTGCTAGTGTCGTCATCAGCCGTGGGAAGAGCTGCCGCAATGGACGACACGTCTGATAGAGGTGACGCTGGTTTCGGAGTGTGACCATTTTCATGATATGCCGATGAAAAAACGTCTTCAGCGCCAAGACCCGACTGATATTTAAACCCCCGTTAATTAGTAAGAGTGAATCAATTCCAATAATATACAGAATGAATTGGTACTTACATCAATTCGATCGCTCAGTAGCGCACCGGTAACGGGATCAACTTGTGGAGGAGCAGCTGGATCTGGCACATCAACGGGCGCTGGATTAAATTTCTTGTTAAGTTCATTGATTTTTTCAGCATCCAGTCCCAAATGCAGCAATAGATGCTGTCGGGCGTCTTTTTCGAACAGAATCTTCATGAAGTTCCACACGCTCTTTTCATTTTCGTGTACGGCATTCGCGATTTTACGTTCACAATGCCCCTTAAAGTCTTTTGATTCCAATGAACGATCCAATTCTTCCGCTTCGACGACAAGTTGGCCCTCAGTGATCACGCGGTGAAGATGAATCAAGCGTCTACGGTCCGTGTTCGGACCGGCAGGCTCTTTTGGGTTTGCAATCGTCACCAGTTTGCCTCCAAAACCAAACGATGCACTGCAAGGTCGGCGTGTCCACTTTGGCGGCCGACATGCTGGGGAACCACCGCCCGAGAGCCCCCACACTTGTACTTTACCGTCGAGCGTACAAGCAGACGCAACAGCTGGGATCTTGGGTGACCACTGCACGTTCCAGCGACGCTGGCCAGCACCCCCACCAAAGAATTGGTCCGAGCCCATCGCTGGCGCGCTAGACTGATCTGAAGGAAGTTCAAACATAGACTTACGCGAGAACAAATCCCAAAGCAGTGTCCTGTTGTCCTTTGCGCACGAGAGAATGAGACCTGGGTCGCTTGGACACCATGAGAGCGACAAGACGCCTGCAGTGTGATCGTGGAATTCTGCCAATGGTGTAGATGTAGAGTTTCTCAAATCCCACAGCTTCACCACAGGGCGTTGGTCATCTCCGGAGGCCGTGGCGATCTGCAGACCCTCGTTCGGGTTCCAAGCGATGGCCGAGATCATTCCGCGCTGCGGATCGCGCAGTTCGCACCACGGCTTCTTCTGCTTCAAGTCCCACACAACAACGGATCCGTTCTGAGAGCCCGTCGCCAAAATATAGTTCACTTGCGTATTCCATGCCACACTACACAAATGCATCAATGATACGTCAGTAATTCATTCCGTAGCATGATAAGTGATCATAATAGAAGCAGTGCGCTGCGTACCTCGTGATTTCGTTAATTTGCTGGTGTTGAGCAGCAGGTCCGCCAGGTGTGAATACACCTGGACTAGCCAGCTTCTCTAACGACATGATGTACACTTCTCCGTCACTAGAAAACATACCACAAACCGTTAATGAACGAACTTATTTCTCATTTGATGGTCAGTCCAAAACACACCTGCCACCAGACGCCAAGAGATGCGCGCTGTCGTCATGCGGGTTGAATTGTAGTGCATTAACCGAGCCTTTGTGTCTCGTGATACGGCCAATCTCAGCCGAAGCTTCGGGTGTCGCATCATTGCGATCAATCATGACCTTTGGGTTCCAGAGCGACACAGAGCCATCCGCCATACCACCGGCAACCAGACCGTATGGACAGGTATCGTGGTGGCGCGCGATATCTCTCCATGCTAGCGAAGTGAATCGCGAGGGTGTTTTTACGGACCCTAATGTCAACATGTTGGTTGATGAATCACTGAAATCCATCGATACGAGCTTGAATTCACCGCCATTGTGGTCAAAGCCGACACCACCGTCCCCTTTGGAACCAAGGGCAAGCAGTTCAGATCGTCTTTTCACCGGGCTCCAGGCCACGGCGGCATTCGCGTGGATCTCCTTGAGCAGCGACATATGCGGGAGGGGGTCTCCTTACGTTCCTCCTTCCGGCTACTTCCTGTCGTAATGAGGTGCGTGCGTTGTAGGGAAGCAAGAAGTGAGATCCTCCCCCGCATACCATTAATAGCCAATCAATTCCATTTATTTGGTATTATCAGCCAATAAATAAAACTATTGCATTTATTTCAGCCAATCATTGCTTGACACACATCAAAAAGAGTATGCATATCCACCAACTGGAATACTGTAGTGATGTTTGGTAAGTGCGATTGATATCAGATTGTGGCAATAGCCTTTCATGTGCACATGGATAACAATCCCTCAAATGACTACCGGGTAGTTATCGAGTTGCTTGGTGGGTTATTTGGCGGGAGATGATAAACTGCCTCATTCCAGTCATCAGTTATTGAGCAATTGGTAGGGAGGTGGGTGGACAATGCAATCGAGACGGAAGATTTACGCGCACGTGTCGTGCTTCCTGTGTTCTGATGTTCTCTCCAAGACCGAGCAGCTCGCGGTTGAGTGCTGTCTGCGCGAAGGCGGCGCCTCAATCGTCACCTGCGAGAAGGAAGCAACCACACATATCATTTGCCATCCGGACGCTTACGAACGTTTTATCCATTTACGCAAGCAACGATTCATCGCGATTGTCCGACCAGAATGGGTTTTTAAGACGTTCCTATTGCAGCAGATCATTCCTGAAGATCGTTTCAGTGCCAATCCCATGATGATCTTTTCATCGCTGGTAATTGCAGCAGGTCCTATTGAGAAAGACCCGCGCAAAGTGATCGACGGCTTGATATCCCATTTTGGTGGCCAGATTGTCGACAAAGTGGAACAATACAGTAGCGCCACCCATATTTTATCTCCAGATGAGGCAGTGGATGTTGCGGAACTGGACCACCATCGAGCATTGCGACTAAGTTACACAGACGAAGATGTTAGTCAAAGTCTCGAGGCGTGGATGCAGTGGCAAACGGCACAACCCGCGAGTCGCGACTTCGCATTACCAAGTTGTGTTGTTGCATATCTAGCGGAATTTTCACGGCTTTCGACTCAGTATTATGTCACATACAGCTGGATTGAAGAATGCGTTCGTAGAAAAGCGCGGGTACCCGAGGGACCGTTCATTTGCAAAGGTTCGTCGATTTTGACAGGAAAAAAAGCAGCCTGGAAGACACAACCTGAGATTCGACTGGAGGATCTCCAATTAGACAAATGTGCCCAAGTGTATCAGGTGGGCAAAGCTGAAAGCGGCATGGAGATGTCTTTACTGCGCAAGTCATCACGAGAGGTACACACAAGCACTCAGCGTTATGAAACTGATTACGATCATACTCATGCATAATTCTACCACATGCTATGCTCGTATAGAGATTGGCGTCACTGCAAACCAGGTTATCCGGGGCCATTGTTCTATTGTCGCAGCACATTCATCCGCAATTAAAGGAAAAGATTTCCGAGGTGCTCAAGGCGGCAAAAGCTAAAGTAGCGAATGTTCCATTGGGAAGTTCCTATGAAGAAATTGTGCGTAAAGTGGTAGCCAATGCTTCTTTCGTTATTTGCCGGTATCAAGCTGGATTCGAGTACGAAGAGGCTAAGCGCCAGAATAAGCAAGTTGTGAGCATCTTTTGGGTCCTCAGTGGACACTCAGTATCAGAAGGTAAGATTGATCAACATTTAATAGGTTCTTATTCGTCTTTATTGATAAAACTTCACCTTGTTGCCGCTTGCACAGATAAATGTTCCACTTTACAAGATATCATTCAACGACCCTTGTGTTCGTTTGGTGGAATCCCAGGCATGCAAGGCTTTGTAATCACTCTCTCAGGATATAGCAGTCGGACCTCCCCCACTCGCGAGGAGATTCAGATTGCTATTCATGCAACAGGAGCGTGCATGCTGCCTGTGCTCTCTCGAACACATTCCACTCATTTACTTTGCTACGAAGCTCAGGGAGAGAAGTATAAAAAAGCCCAAAGCTGGGGGTTTACCAATATTTTAAGCCATGAGGTGAGGACTCTTTTTGTTTGTATGAAGTGAGCATGACAATGATTGCATGTCTTACTGTGGTTGACACGATCGTAGTGGCTACTCGCTTGTCTGAAAACGTGGGATTATGTTGCAGAAGATGCATTTCTGTGGAATTCCTCAAAATCTGGCATTACTACAATGGATACAGCATCTACTGTGAAAACTCCAGCCAAAAAGGATTTGGCTAATCAAGCGCCCTCAAGTGAAAAAGAAAACACGACTCCAATTGACAAAAATCAAAGTATGAGCAATCAGGACGAAAAACTTGACGAGAAGGCAGAGAAACCCAATGCCATTGTTTGTGCGGAAGAAGAAGAAAAGGTTTCCGAGAAGGAATCGAAGCGAAATGCAAAAGGTCGGTTTGACGTAGATGAGATGCTAACAGAACTGGATGGCTCTACCCCTGTTGGGAAAGCTAAGCAAGTTGACGAGCAAGACAATATAGGAGCTCCAGCCACGAAAGATATCGCATGTAAGTTATTTGATACTCCCACTTTGGCATCAAAACAGCTTCTAGGTTCGAAGGAGGCTAGTGTCTGTCATGAAGACATTCCTGACGAGATGGAGTTTCAGTTTGGAAAGAACCATATTGGTGAACCTGACGTGGAACGCGAAGCGGAAGAAAGTAATCCGCTTCCAACAAAGGATTTGGTGACAGTTGTTAAGGAAGACCAAAAAGAAAGTTCAATTATGTGGAGCGCCGATAGTACCAGCGAAGATCTAAAGTTAGCCGTCGAAACACCTAGTGCAGTAGATCAGTCGGCGCCACCAGAAATGAAGTCTTCTACAGCGAGAGCGAAGAAAGCTTCTTCAGCAGGTGCAAAGCGCAAGGCAGTCAGTTTGACCAAAGAAGAAAGTGCACAGGATGGCAAAAATGATGCATCTTCGGGTGCTGCTCCCAAAAAAAAGAGAATAGCAAAGGAATCGTCATCTGGAGATAAACCGGCAAGCACGCCAACACCAAAATTTGTTTTTCTCCTCACAGGCAGTCGCGAGGAGCTGGCACGGAATGAGTCCATTGTTTCTGCTTTGGGCGGACGAACAAGTCGAAGTGGGCGGAAGTATGATTCCAGTTGCACCCATATTATCTGCAGCGAGTTGAAGAGAACGGAGAAGTTTGTGGCGGGTTGTGCTGCGGGCAAGGTATGGTCAGATAGTTTTCTTATTGCTATACTAATGAAATCTAATCAGAATGTGATGTTGTATTCAGTGGATCCTTAAACCATCTTTCCTCGAGGCAAGCTCCGCTGCTGGCCACTTTGTGAACGAAGTGGATCATGAATGGGGTTGCAACGCAAGCGATAGTAAGCTCATGGACCCGCGTATTTGGCCAAAGGCACCATCTTTCTGGCGAAAGAAGCGTGCTGCTGGGAAGCCTGGAGCTTTCACTAAGTGGCGTTTTCTTGTGCATGCAAAATCTGTCCCTCCGCCAGATATGTGTGATCGAATCATCCGTGCAAGTGGCGGGACTGTAATTCCGTGGACTAAAACTATAGATTTGGCTACACTCAGCACTGAGGCTTCCACCGAAGCTCCAGTACTAGCCCTCGTGCCACCAGACCTCTCATCTCGAGACACATGGATGAACAAAGTGAAAGCGCAAAAGATTGATTGTATCAACGCAAGCTTCCTTATCGACTACCTGACGAAAGAGCAAAAGAACAAGCCCACTATTGATGCATATCGGGTTTAGCTATGGATTGCTCAATGAGTGTCGCGTCATCCTTGTATAACTATGAAGAACCAGAAAAAAAGAATATTTCGAGATGTTGTGTCTTGTGTCTACGAGTGTGAATGAAGACTTTATGGCTTACCTCCGAGAACTGCTTGTATCCGCCGGTGAGAACTTTTACTTCTGGTTTCTTCCCGGCATCCTCCAGCAGAACATCCAACCGCGAGAGGAACCGCTTGGCGCAAAATGGGCCACGTACTTGGCTCTGCATGCAATGGAAGACGATGGTTTCTTCTTCTTTGTATTTCTCCACGAGCGCGTCTACTGTGTCGTTGTTGTAAAAACCTTCTTCCGGGTGATTCACTGCCGAGCGGATGTGGCCCTCGGCATAGTCATCTCCACGCACATCGATGATGATTGGACGACCAGTGCCAGCTTTCAGAGTTTCCACCAGCTCCGTGGGTGTGACATGTTTCAGGATTGGTTCAGGAGCAGAAGACATCTTTTGAGACATTGGAGAATAGAGCGAATGAAGTGTTTATTGTGTTTGAGGAAAATTGAGCAATGCATTCGCACTCTTAACACACAATGGCAAAACTACTAGAGTGATCAGGATTTTTAATCTCCTTAATCAAGTTGGAAATGATGGTGTAACGCTGGACTTTCTGGGTACATGTTCAGAATGATAGTAGGCTATGGAGTCTTCAGTTGCTTGTTGACTAGTTTTCGCTTGAATGGATCCACCAATGAGAGGATCCAGTAACAAAGCGTCACCTTTAAATAGAAATGGACCCGACACATGTACCACTGCTGTATGTGGATTGATTTTCCTGTATTTGTCAGGACAGAGAGCACAGTTGCACTGGACCATGTGCCGCATGCTATAGGAACTGATCCAATGTTGAATGGGCGACAACGTTAGACACTCGGAGTACTGAATGACTTTGGGGCCAATGGGGGGAGAGAATATCAATATATTGTAGTCTGAGTCAAGGATATCAAGAAGCAGAAGATAACTGGTGCAGAACATTTGCATCCTACACTGTTGGTTGTGTTGGCACATTCATTGAGAAGCAGTCTCCAGCACGGATGTTTGCGTATGTAGATTGCCAACGTTATCTAATCCAGCTCAATCAGAGTTTCGTCGCCCTTGTATATCTATAAACAAATACGGTTGACTTGTTGAGTCAGAACTGTAGTGTAAGGCAAATATTTGTCAAGCATGTCTGGTCCTACCCGAGAGAACTGCTGATATCCGCCAGCAAGAATTCGGACATCCGGTCGCTTTTCTGCATCCTCCAACACCACTTCCATCCGCGAGTAAAAGCGCTTTGCACAGAACGGTCCTCGTATTTGACTCATCATACAGTGAAAGACGATCGTTTCCTCATCCTGGTACTTCTCCACCAGTGCGTCGATGTCGTCATCATCCTGGAAATTCTCCTCAGAAATATTCACCGCTGAACGAATATGGCCGCCGATAAAGTCCGAGTCCCGAACGTCGATGATAAGGGGCTTTCGGTCTGTAGGAGAACGCAGTGCATTCGCCAGCTCTTGCGGCGACATATACTGCGGTACGCCGAATGTCAGCGCCATGATGTTTTCAGGTGGATGGACTTAGCAGTTGAGTGGGAAAACGGTAGAGAGAGTGATGGTCAGATTTATGACTTTAACTGAAGACAATTTTAGCCAATCAATATTTAGATAAAAACTTTACCCAATAAAGTTCTAACTGACCCACCAAGATATAGATCCTCATTCACTTCAGCTCCTACGAGGAAACGTCATGGCGGTAGATTCGCTCATTGAAATGGAAGGAACAGTAATCTAAACACAAGACTCTATTCTCTTCTGCCTGTGTATTGCCCAGTAGAACACAGAGGAAGTTCAGCCACAGAAGTAGTTCTTGCGAGAGCTACAGATCACACTTGAGCAATTGCGAGACTGCGAAGAGATAAGTTAATCATGCGTTCCTCTCGCAATCAGTAAGCGCCAGGTGACGATTAGCTCTATCGTCAAATCCGGAAGTTGCAATGAACAAGTGAAAGCTCGTACAATGGAAGCTCTATATCTCTAGATAAAAAAAGCGAGAAATGTTGAATTCGGCATTGTGATTGCAAAGATATTTCCCTAAATGTGAAGCAACCCACAACAATTTTCGTGCAATTTTGAGTGAATTTGCATGCCTCTCACACACAAATTGAGCAAATTCTAGCGCTTTGCGCATGCCTTTTCACATATTCCGCCTTAATTCGTAAGTGTACATCCAGTTTTTTGTACGATATACCCGTATCGCACGCGTCATTCCTCGAACGCTTCAAGCTAGAGATCCGAGACTGCTGGCAAATGCTTTACTGCATCTGCTAAGTGCAAACTGCACAAAAGATATCGTATTATCTCGAGGCATGCACACCTGCTGGGAATTGTTAATTTCAAAGCGACCGTTCTCAATCCTGATATGACGCTCAATGAATATGCCAGGAAAATTAAGATCAGAAGATAGAAAACTATATCGCTGTCCTTTTAGCTCAGTGCAACAGAAATCTCCGGATTTGGGGATATGTCAAAACTACCGTGAAATTTGGGCATTTCGTATTGACTGCGAGAGAAACGCGTGATTACTACAAAGGGCAACGAGAATGTCACCCTGCTACCAGGACATAAATCCTACAGTGACATTCTCGATGTCCTTGGCAATAATACAGAGGCACGGTACGAAAAAGCTCGGATATTGGTTGTTTAGTAATGAGAAGGAGCTTGATCGGCCGACACCCCCCTCCGTCGCATACCGCCGAAATGCACAAGACTCAAAAATTGTAAGCAGCTGAAGCCTGAGCCATTGCAGACTGGGAAGCTGTTCCATATTGTTCGGATTTGCAGGATAATTTTAGCATGGAATGATGAATAAATCAGTCAGCACGAATAATTCAGCATTTTTTAAAGACTAGACACCGTGGAGTAGGCGTCTCCGACATCTGGAGTCGATGAGTCCAGGAGAATAGGTGTTCATTCTTCAGAAAGATGTTCGTCACAGCATTGACATCCCTATCGAGAACGAGCTTGCAGTGTGGCCACTGAAAGACTTTCTGGTGCTCGATCATGTGGTTGATTCTCCCACACTGAGAACAAGTCTTTGTTACAAAGTGTTCCTTACAGTCGTATGTATGATGGTTGCCTTCCTTTCACACCGACACTACCGTGCCATGTTTTTTGGATAGTCACTTTGATTCTCTACGCACTCGATCTCCTCGGGCATGCACTATCATCGCTTCGCATTCGTTCTTGAAAAGAAGAATGGCGCTCATTACGGAAAACTGAAAACAAGTTTCTATCGATAGGGAGAAAAAACACACCAAAGTATATCCCACCGGTGGGAGAAGTGGGGGAATAAAGGTTAAATAATTTGGCAGTATGATGGAGGGAGAGATATGTCGGCCAATCAAGCTCCAATGAGAATCGAGCGATAGTTTACCACAACGCGGCATCCTGCCCACGCGCTCTTGAAATTTATTCATAGTGCGATGGTATTGGAGATGACCAATTCAAGCGCGCAAGCATACAAGCGACAGTCGACGTCGATAATTTAGCAATAGAAGAGACCGTCAAAGAGAATGCCAAGTCCACAGCCACCTCTGTACAATTCAGCACCATAGGTATTTCAGTAGCCGAGTGGGTATCCCCATCCTCCCCAACTACCGCAAGTATATCCGAAGCGGTATGGTTCGAATCCACCCCAGTCTCCCCATCCACCACCGTTCCTTCTTGTCATCGGATTTTGCACCGCGAAGATCGACTTCTTTCTTGTCGGTTTGTTGTTGCTGTGATGATTTTAAGATATACTCGGCAGTATTAGTGAGCGTGACTCCCTTGGGAAGTTCAAGTGTCTTGACCACTTCTAGCGCTTCTTATGGTGAGATGACGGATGATGGATTGGCTGGAGCAGCAACGTCATCGCTGACTGCAGCATTGGTGGATACCACACCAGTAGTGATAGCGACAAACGCAGCGAGAACGAAGGTAATGGACTTCGTGGTGTTGTTGTGACCTGTGGAGTTGGAAGCAAGCAGCGTTGTGTTGGTTTGGAGAGCAGTGGTGGTCGGTGGATTGTTGTGAAAGTCTGTCGTTGTCGCTGGGGATTGTGATTGGGACGTTTCTAGGCGAGGATACGTAGTGCATTTCGTGGAAAATGGTTGATTTTCGTTGATTTGGAAGCGATGGCTGCTAGTTGTTGTACTTGTGTGTGATTGAAGGATGTCGAATGTCGGATATCACGTCACGTCTTGGATACTTGATGACATCAAGTTGATTGTTGTTTCTGTGTTGAATGGTGATGGCGTCAGTCGTGCATTCGGTTGCGTCTGTTTTCGTTCCATCTCATTCGAGTGGCGGAAGTAAGGCAGCTGTGGCGATGATGGTTTTGGTTGAAGGTCGATATGTGATAGGTGGTTCGTCTTCGTTGTTGGTTGTGGCGAGTTGGTGGAGAATTGAATGCTTTGACGACAAATGAAGACGATAGTGGTTCGAATACTAGACATTGATTACTCTAGACACCACCACATCTTTTTTTATGTTTGTAAAAGGTATTCGCAGTAGGAAATACAACTGAGCACTTATCACATTTTTTTGCACGTAGATTCAATTCTTTGCGTCGTTCTTTATACTTGTCTCGATTATTGTTTCCATCACAATAACGCATATGATTGTTGATGGCAATACGATCTTCAAGCTTCAGGCGGCAGTACTTGCATTTGTAGTTGCGTTTGGGCGCCATCTCGGTTGCATTGTTATCCCAATGTATACCCTTCACAGTCAATGTAGCATGGATTCGATAATTGTCTTCATCAAATGCAGCTCCTGCATGAATCAGATCACCTCTGAATATGAGGCACGCACCAGGAGCAATAGATAGTTCACGTCGTTTCGTTTTAACAGCTTCAGCAAAACACCCTTCATAGATAATCAACTTGGTGTTCTCCATCAATCCAACAATCATACTAGCTTGAATGGTGTCATACTCAGCTCGCGCGCGAGCAACTTCAGAATTAGGGCAAGCACGATAAGGTTCTTGCTCTTCTCCACCTCCAATACTCCAAAGTACAATCCACGCTTTAGGAACCCAGCGCATTCCAAAATTCTTGATCAAGCCACATATTTCATATCGAAATTTGCGAAATGCTTGAATTCGACTCTTGGAAGAATCTCCTTGAAGACAATGAGTATCCATTTTATCGTTGGATACCATCTTGAATATCTTCGCATATTTAATGTTATCAACTTCTTGGAGGATGTTGTCGACTAGCTCCAACGAAATAGCATCAGGAATACTCATGTATCCTTTTTCCTCAAACTGCTTAAGTTTTTCTTCCATGGCTTTCAGTGTTTTTGATGTAAAAGTAAAACTAAAGAAGATACATGTATATCTCATTCTATGAAGTAAGAATTCGCAGATACTGCAATGGGTCTCTATGTCAGACCCATCAGATCTGAAAACAGTCCAAACCCGAACGGGTTTGCCAAAGTGCGGTTTTCTACTGCGTGTGGGAAACATGAACTTCTGCTAGGTGCGGTTGTTTATTGTTTACGGTTTGTCCGTAAATAAATCATGTTTTACAAAATATAGAAGAAATAGTAAATAATACTATTCCCATGCTATCAAAGAGAAATAATCCTCTCATGTACGATTTTGTAAAGTTGGTTGTCTTCAAATTGGACGCTCGAACATCAGTCATTCATTTCGCTTTCTACGTAGCTTTATTAAAATAATAATTCAATTCCTAGTTTTTCTCCATAAGAGTAAGTCTCTTTCGATTTTTCTCTTTCTTTTCCTCTTGATTGACGGCGTCCGTCGCCAACCAATTGCGCTTCCTCACTGCATAACAGTGTAAGCCAGTAAAAAGGTTAGCATTTTACAGCTAGAACTTAGGAGTATGAAAAAAAGAGAAAGTGTTTATTAACGCCTTTATTATAGGTGGCTGGTAGATAGTTCGATCCTTACTTCATGGCTGAGGGTTTCGAACATTATTGTCCTTCGGGTGCGAAATGGCTCCGAAAATGGTGGCATTCGCGGTACCCTCTGTAATAAAAGAACAGGGAAATGACAATTTATTTGATTCAACCTTGGAATTCCGAGCGTAATGACACCGCAGTGCCACAACGTCAAGCTGACGGCGAATTTAGATGCAAGTACGATCGAATTGACACATTGAATGGGAGTGTTTGTAGAACTAATGACGTAGATTGAACGATTAGAATTGCAGGTGGCGAATACGAGGAAAACGCTGTCGATGAAGTAAATCTGTATCCACCACTTCACACAAGAGAAGCAGATGCTTAAAGTCTGGTTATGCACTCTAGAGAAGGAATATCAACACCGGAAAACGAGTTTCAGTGCATCACATATACTGCGGAAATGAAGAACGAAAATCCTTGCTTTCAGGAATCAAATGTGAAGACATTAAGCTATTGAAGGCGAAAACCGTCGAAAATAAGGCGAATCCAGAGGAAGTGGTACAGGAGAACGCGGCGAAGCAGAACGCGATGATGGAGCTCACGGCGATGCTAACACAAAGTCGACATACCGCGCAAAGGACGCGACAGTGATGAAAACAGCAGCTTGAGAAGCTCGGGTGGCGCATCAAATCGTTGGAAAAGAAAGCTAACAAGAAGCAGCAGAAACATGAGCAATTGTTGAGGCTAAGGGAAGAATTGAGTCGGATGAAAAATGTGCTAGAGAAAGCGTAGATGAAGTTGAGTGAACACGAGATTTATTCGTTGCGTGAAGAGCTTTTTATTTAGTGAAGTGCAACGTGCGGCTGCCAAAAAGCGCCACCAACAGCTAGTTCAAAGGAAGGACAAGGAGGTGGAATATATCTGGAAAAGGTATGCGGAAATGATGTGAGCGATGCCTATCCAGGCATATCGTGATGAACAACTTGGCTAAACGAAGGCTAGCATGGTGTTCTTTCTATACATCGCGTCTACTGGCTGCATGGGAATCAGAGGTAATTCGAATTGCCTTGCTCAACCCAATAAAGCGTATCACTCAATCGACTGCAATGGAGTCGTTTCACCATTGCGATACAAAAATAGGCATGCTGTTGTGGCGTTGATGTGGCTGAGTGTCGACCAATATAGATCAAGGATAGAAATCCCTGATCAACTTCCCTCGTATCGGTCCTTTTATCGTGGTATGAAGCACGAACGGCTTCGTTAACCTCATCGGTAGTGACGTGCTGCGAACATGGAAGACTTGGGCTACTTCAATGAGCGAGAAGCAGAGTGCTTTGAGCGCGAGGATACTTTGGTTTGCAATATATGTTTACACAAAAACAGACGGATGCGGTATTATGCTTCTGACATTTATCGTTCACCGCTTATATAGTCTCTATCAGAATTGGAGAAGCTAAATATCCGTGAAGATATACCCGAGATCGAACGAGCCGAGCAATTGCTCAAGACAGGATTGGATAAACAAAAGATCAGCGTTCTGTCATCGCTACCAAGAATTTTGGCGAGCAATAACTCAAAAAGCAACCTCACTCTCGTTCTCGACTGCATGAAGGTGCATTCCGATACGAGAAATAAAAAAGTCCTAGCAGTGCTTGATGTATGCTGATGATGTTGTTATGCATATAGTCACTGTGGCAGAAACATGAGTCTGAAGCAAATTCGGAGTCGGTCGTACTCGTAGAGCTATTCAAGGGCCTTGCAAGCTTGGCCACCTCGACAGTGGACGGCAAAGTGATTCACTTTCCAGTCGTCTCCTTTCATGACGAGTACACACAGGAGTTAGAGATGTGTCGAGAAGAAATGCACAATGCCATGTTCCTCCTATCGGACGAGCAAGTGACAAAGCTGCTTATACCGCTTGCACTCGAGTTTGTAAACGAAACACACCGGAAAGACTACGCCGAAGTTGCAAGTTTATCTATTATTGCAGCCCTTCCTCGTTTGGGAGGATGTCTAAAGAAGACACAAGTGAGATATGACAGCTCCAGCTTATGCCACATTGATTGACTAAGCATTGTTGTCTTTCTGTTGTTCGATAACCAGATCATCAGGGTAGCGATAGAAAAGGGTGATGTTTCCCAGCCACCTGGATCACGTCTCATTTGCTGCCTATTGCTTGGGGCCGTAACGGCATTGAAATTGTTGCCAACTCCGGATATTGAAGGCCTCTATTTCCAAAAGGTATGATTCTGTGCTTTGCTTGCCGTTGTTGTAATCAGTAACCTAATGTAGCACTATGCTAGATGATGGCGCTTTGCCAAGACACCGATGCTGAAGTCCGCAAATGCATGTGCATTCAGTTAGATGCGTTGGCTCGTGCAGTGGGGTAGGATATATCTCTGGACCGCTTTTACAGGTTCGCGCTAATATTCGTTGCATTTCCTATGTATCTACCATAGCGAAGACAAAGCGAGCTCTGAACTTCTCCCGGAGTTACTGGAATTACTTCAAGACGAAGAAGAGCAGGTGTGTCACCAGCAAACTTCTCGCTATGTCCACATTCTTACAGATATCGTCGATGTAGGTCAAGCAAAATGCGTTTCTGGCGCTTTTGTCATTGTTGGATTTTTTTCCACTCGTGGAGCGATCGAAGCGTATTGTTCCCGAACTGCTGAAAATAGCAGAGTCGCAACCAGACTATATCGTCCCGGTATTCGCTGAGCAATTCGGGAATCTTGCCATAAAGCTTGCCACTCTGAATCATCTTGGCACAGATAATGGCCCCGTTCTTCTTCAAAGTTATGCAAAATTATGCAGCGATGACGATTTTCAGCTGCGACAATTCTGTGCATATAACTTCCCAGCAGTTGTGAAAGCATTTGGAGCCTCATACATCCCTTCACTCATGGATGATTTGATGAACAAGCTTTGCAATGATCCCGTAGAGAAGGTATACTTTTATCGTATTCTCATTAGGCGAAAGGAACAATGTTACTCAACTACTACTTATGGTTTGGTGTCATTGCAGGTTCGGGTTCATATAGCCGCGGGTTTTCATGAAGTGGCGACGTTATTAGGCCATCAACGTGCGCTGCGCTATTTGAAACCACTACTACTACAATTGATAAAGGATGAATCACCTAAAGTGCAAGGGATGATGCTTTCACGTGTGCCTCAGCTTATGCGTTTGCTGTTTTGTACAATGGATGATGATCAAAAGGTAATACATTGTACTGGTTTACATCGGATGCTCCCCATGCTAACTTGAGGAAGTGCAGGATGTGCTATTAGATGCTGTTCTAAAAGCTATTATACAGTATCACAGCATTCTTCCGGCAAGTCGGACAAGAGATCAGCTTGTGTTTATCGAAACACTACAAAGTTTTCCGACTTGGTTCTCATCTATACAAATGTATGAAATGGTTATACCGATTTTGTTCGACTTAGTCGAAGATGGGGCGCGACCTGTTCAGTTGTTAGCGATGCAGGCACTACTCAAGTGTATACGGCGAAATGATATATCAAGTCATCGATACTCACTATTGAGTAAACTTCGCAATGAGTATGGTCACTCGAAGAGCTATTGGCGGCGGATACTCTATCTCGATGGCTGTGCATTTGCTCTGGAACTAAACAGTCGCCAGTATTGTCGGCAAAATTTTCTAGACATTGCCGTGGATTTACTTGAGGATCCTGTGCCAAATGTTCGCCTTAAGGCAGTATCAATGGTTCCACAGTGGAGAAACGTCCTCACGTGTTTATCGGATGATAAAATGCTGGATCGAATTCGGCTCTTCTTGGACGAATCAACAATAATTGATAGTGATCGTGACGTGGCGAATGCAACGTTGGACGTACGTCAAGTAATCGATGCTGCCGATATAAGTCAGCAACGTCGATCGCAAGAAGACGCGGACGATAGAAAGAAAATGAGTGAAGAAGAAAACTTAGGGATGGTATCTGATCATGAGGACTCGTCTGCAGACTCAAAATGGTCAAGTATGCTGGAGTACACCTTGGTGGTGGGAAAGGATGGACAAGTTGTTCGTCGGGCTCGAGTCAAGTCGCTCGACCTGGTGAACAAGTTAGTGAGGGCTCAAGGCAAGGATACTGGACGTGGTTTGCCCAGCAGTAACGTTGGTAATGGGGGCAATTCATTGGGAGGTAGTGGAATTACCATGACAAGTAATATTGGCATGGGAAACAGCTCGATGAGCAGCTTATCCATGGGAACAAATGGCAAGTCTGACCTCAGCCGAGCTAAAATTGCGCCAAAAACACCCACCAAGCCAACTGGAACTATGACAACATTACCAAATTGTCCCACGGCTCGTCCAAGTAACAAAATGGCACAATCAATCAAGATCATGGGGTCGTCCGGGAAGCTCACAACAGGGATCAGCAATAAAACAGCGAATGGAGCGATCAGAAGCGGCACAGGGTTACCGAAAGACGCAGGGATAACAACAAAAATTCCGATCATTCGACCATCAGCCCCAGCGAAACGAGAGAATAGCCCGTCTACAGGTACCAAGCCTGGAAGTACTACTACACTGACAAGTAGCAGCATGGGGAACGTGAATAGTAGTAACACAACGCCAATGAATAGTAGCAACACTAGTGGCGTTGCAACAAGTAGTAAGTCAAAACTAGGAACCGTAGATAGCAGTGCCAATAGCGGAGGATACACCAAGCCCAAGGCAAGTACAGTGATGGTACCGAAGCGTTAGAGCTTCTGAGGTTCTTGGCCAAAAAGACACATAAAAACAGGTATTTAACAATTTACAATTTCAAACAAGTATGACGACGTTATTGAATTCATTGCTTAGTTTTTGTTATGCACATATCAACACGCGGTGGTAATAACGACGAACTTTGCGCCACACTGTTCCTCATTAACCATTCATCCTTTTATCTGTATTTGTCCATAAATTCTGCGTGGAACTTGGCCATTTTCTCGATCACTTCATCCACATCTTCTTCAGGCGGCAAGATCGTCGAACGGAAGTGCCATGTGCCTTCTTTCTGCTCAAAACCTGAGCCAGGCACGACATTAATACCCGTGGCGTCCAGCAGCTGCATGCAGTAAAACGCGTCCGGCGCAAAACCCGCATGCTTAGCCGCTTCGACCGCCTTGACGGACAATGTAATCTGCGGGAATGTATACATGGCGCCCTCTGCTTTGTTGCAAGTTACACCCTCCAATTGGTTGTAGGCATCCACAAGTTTCACGGCACGTCGTTTGAGTGAGCTGAGAATCTCATCGCGTTGATCCACGTATCGCGAATAAGAGGCATCTCCTTCTTTTGGTGGGTTCGTCATTAATCCGACCATGATTTGTCCTTCGATGTTGGAGCATAGATTGACGGATGACAACTTGTACAGTTCATCCTTGGCGTATGTGTCAATGTTAACCAGCTCCATGTAGCCACCGCGGCGACCGCACTCGCCAGTGAACCCTTTCGATGTCGAATGGAAGGACACAAGTTCGACTGAGTCGTACTTTGGCCCCATATCCTTCAACACCTTCTTGAACGAGACGAACTTCTTATTCGCGGCGTAGACGTTTTCCTGGTACACTTCGTCGGCCATGATGAGGATGTGTTCCTTGTGGCAGAACTTGATGATGTTTTCGATGTCCTCACGTGGAAGACATTGACCAGTGGGATTTCCTGGGTTGATGACTGCCATGGCACGCACGGTTTTCCCCGCACTTCTTGCTTCATCCACTGCGCGATCGAGCTCCGCGGGATTGAGCGTCCAGTTGTTTTCTTCGTCGAGGTAGTAGCCAGCTAGCGTACCACCATTGATAGCAATGGCGGCCGAATAGAGCGGATACTGCGGGATCGGTGTAAGAATCGCATCGTTTTCGTCACGAATGAGCGCTAAGAGCATGTTCTGCACAGCAACACTGGCACCAGCCGTGAGATAAATGTCTTCTGGGTCCGCTGGATATCCATCGCGTTCGAGCAAAAACTGAGCCACTTCCTCTCGCACACACTCAGTACCTTTGCTGTGACCATAGGCGCCGATACCACCGGGGATGTTGTCGATGTAGAACTTGGCGCGTGCGATTGCGTCCGGCGCAAAGACCTTCTTCACCTCCGGTGAGTCGATCAACCATGGCACGTTGACGAGCGCGATGACCTGTCGATGGAAATCGATGGGCGGTTGTTTGAGCAAGAGCGGGTTGCCGATGTTGCACGGGATGACCTTATCGAAGGGTAGAGAGGTATCGCCGCGCTGCAGACGCTTGGTGTATTCACCAGCGCGTAATACGAGTGGTCCACGCACGGCATACTCGGCCTTTTGCACACGGGGGTTAATGGTTTCTTTGGTCAGTACTGCGAACGAGCGCATATTTTTGGTGAGAGTGACAGCTGGACGAAAGCGAGATAACATGGTGTACAATTGACAGTTAGCTGCTGAGACACACAGTTGGGGAATTGGAACGTTCTTTTTGGAATTGCGTGTGCTTGTGTAGATCAATCAGCCACTACTGTCTGCAACTTGCGAAATGATCATTTATCTCTTGTGACAAAAGCGGCGTTTTCACCTGAAGCTCAAGTTGGAAAAATCCTCCACCACGAGCACAAAAGACGTGGTGTGTACCTTTTTAACCAATGAAAATCATTTATTTATAATTTCAACCAATAAAAATAGAGATAATTTTTTTTAACCAATGAAAAACGCCACAATCGGTTTCATAATTCTGGTAATTAACTAGGACGCAATCAGCTGATTAGTTTGATCTGAACCCATTGGTAGAAGCATCTGAGACATGCGGTTGGCGTTTCTTGTTGCCGCGTTAGAATGGACCACATACGTATAGAAAAATAGAACGCACATCTTTCTCATCATATCATCGACTTCTGGCTTTGCTTGCGTGTAATTTGTGCTTGGAGAGACACTGACCAACTCTTGTTTCGTTTTTCTTTAATCAGAACTGACAGCGCCAATGGGCTTTTTGTCCTCCTTGTGGACGGTGTTGGGTTGTCGTGTGAGGCACAACACACGCTCCCACGTACGACCAAATGGGTCCATGCATCGCGGCGAATTCTGCGTGATAGCCGTGATAGGGAAGTAGACCACGCGATTGGCGCTCAAACCAACAGTAAAACCTGTAAAGCCCGCCATGGCACCGTGTACAGCGTTCTGTGAGAGCATCATGCAGTAGAGACTGTCGGCAGCGTTCGCCGGCACACTGCGGATCATATAGGACGGATCGATATACTTAACCGTGCATTCCTTCCCCTTCTTCGAAAAGTGCTCCTGGATGCGCCCCTTCATAAATTCACCAATGGGCGGTAGCTTCTTGTTTCCACCCGCGTCGACCACCGCCGACGTTCCAAGGAGCTCCTCACCGGCTCCTTCCGCAACGACTACCACACCGTGCCCTTGCTCTTCCACCACGCGTTCAAGATGCTCCAGACAACTACGTGGACCATACAATTCGATTGGCACCTCTGGCACAAGACACAGATTCACATCCCCACTCGAGAGTGTCGCATGCGCAGCGATGAATCCGGCACTGCGGCCCATGAGCTTGACGACACCGATACCGTTCGGTACGCACCGTGATTCGGTGTTGGCCGAGCGGATGGCGCGCTGTGCCTCCTCCACGGCGGTGTTGAACCCAAAACTGCGGTCGAGCAGATCAACATCGTTATCGATGGTCTTGGGGATACCGGCGACGGCGATAGGCAGTTTCCGCGCACGACATTCGTCCGAGATCTTGTTGGCCGCGCGGTGGGTGCCATCGCCACCGATCACATAGAGCTGACAGATGTTGTAGGTCGTGAGGAAGTTGATAATCTTGTCGAGATCAAACCCGCCACGATTCGCGCCGAGAATAGTACCGCCGGAATGATGGATGTTGCCGACACTGGACGGCGTCAACATGATTGGCGCCTCCTTTTGATCTAGAGATGTCCAGTTATAGAAACCAGCAAAGCCCATTTTAATACCGTAGATCTCACGCACTCCGTAGAGATTCCAGAGACTGAGTGTGATGTCGCGGATGACGTTGTTCAATCCCGGACAGAGCCCCCCGCATGTGACGATGGCTGCCTTCACTTTGGAAGGTTCAAAATACAGTTCCTTTCGCGGACCAGCACGCACGTAGGCGCGGGTTACAGGTGCCTGGGTGCCGTTGCGGCGGATGTCGCCAAGAATCACGTCGGTCTTGCCCATGATCTTGTTGTACGTGCTCTTGCGCTCGACATCGTCTGTGGCAAGCGTGTCGATCTTACGAACGTTACTTGCCTGGCTGTTTTCCTGAGGTAGCCAATCATTAAGATTAGGCACAGGCAGGACGTAGGTTTTGGTAATAGTGATCGATTCCAACAGTTGCATGTCTCCAAACCCATGTGGGTGTTTCTGGAAGAAGGGTGCGTCCTTGTGTTCCTTCTCGAAGTCAGCTTGGCTGGTGCTCATTATCGTAGTAATTGATCTATCCGATGGAAGTTGAAATCTGCGGCGGAGGGAGGGGAGAAGAGAATCTTCGCCTTCTTCTTTTCCTTGTGCTGCTACTTGATCCTTTTGTGATAAAGAAATGGACGCCACTCCAAGCACCAAAAAAAAACAAAAAACAAATGAGCGGTCGTCAAGATTCACGCGTACTTAATCAAAATATTTACCAATATAATCCTATTTATCCTACGGGTAGGAGATGCTGACGTGTTTTTTTGATACGCATTGATAGAACCAGAAACGTGTTTTCGAATTCTTTGCAATGAGCTTTTTTCTCCACCATCCTTCTTTGCAAGAACAGTTGCAAAGCGATGACAGTGGATGCCCGAGGAGATCAAACTGATGACAAAGCCAAAGTGATTATCGAGAAAGCGTGGCGTGGTAGTATCGGTGCAAAGGGGAAGGCAAAGATCACACATACGACTGAAAAAACACTACAACAAAGACTCCAGGGGGCGGAGATGTCTACACAGCTGTCCAGTTTTAATTAATCGACTCGGATCCAAAGAAAAAAAGCAGGAAATACTCTTTGTTACCGGTATTTCGGTATTTTATCTGATCTCTTGAGGTTTTGGTGAGTTGTTGCTAATGTTCTTGCGTCTCTGTGTCTTCCCGTTGGTGCAGAGGAGGAAGCCGTTGCTGCTGCATCAACTGTCTCTGCGCCATCATCATCATCTCCCAGTGCGTACTTCAATGGCTCCAACCGTAACTGCGTCCACATCCTTAAGCCCTGCAGACGTGCTGCTTCTACCGCACGCACACCCCGGGGCATTGGCGTGTCAGAAGGACTCGTCATTGCGAACGCTTCACACTCACGTGCTCGCCTGTGACGAAGTGGTCATTAAAGCCACCAAAAAGACCAAGGAAGAGCGCTTCTATGAACTGGAATTGAGTGACACTGGTAAAGAAATTGCATACATCTATATTTGTTGGTGGTGAATACTGTTGCTTACTTTCTATTGCATGGTTGTTAGTTCTCTTCCCTGAAGGAGGCGGGCAGCCATGGGACACGGGCAAAGTGAATGACGCGGTTGTGGACAAAGTGTACGTGAAAAACGGTCGCTGCATCCACCGCGTGGCGCCGCTTGCCGATGGCTCTGCCCCTTTCCAGAAGGGCGATGCTGTTGTGGCGACTGTAGACTGGGAGCGGCGCTTTGACCACATGCAGCAACATTCGGCACAGCACTTGTTCAGTGCCATCGCCGACCGCTATGGCTACGACACAACGACATGGTCGCTCGGCGAAGAGCGTTGCAATGTTGAATTGGTCGCCGTGGATCAAGGTGGAGAAGCCGTAGACGGAGAGATGAAATCCAAGAAAAAGAAGGACAGCAAAATGATCCCGTTCGAGATCCTCCAGCGCATCGAGGCGGATGTGAATGCCGCCATTGTGCAAGGATTGGCAATGACCCCTAAGTTTGCGGAACCAGGTACGGCGGAGTGGGACAAGATTGCTGCAAAATTCAGCGAAGATGAGATGCCGAAGGCGATGCGCATTGTCTGCATTGATGGCTTGGACGCAAACCCATGCTGTGGTACGCACGTGCAAAACATTGCGCATTTGCAGGTATCCGTGTGTCTTAGATGCTCCTTGCTTTTTGATAGCGTATCAATGCTCGTTGCTTATTATATAGTCTGTTGGTGATGTGTAGTCGTTACGATTGATGAACATTGAGTTTGCCCGTGGCGCGACGCGAGTATGGTTTGTCGCAGGTAATCGCGTCAACCGAGAATTCACGCGAATGTACGTGCAGTTGTTATTAAGTTGGTAAAGCGATCGAGTATCCATCACTAACGTTTACATGTGTTTTGTTTGTGATTTTTCAGGTTTCAGCGAGAACAAACACTGACGAAGATTCTCACATCTGGACCAGATGAGCATGCTGATCGAGTGGAAAAACTGCAGGCGTACCAGAAAACGGCATTCAAAGACATCAAGAACTTGCAGAAGGAACTCGCAGGATACATCGCGGCTGACCTCTTATCACAGGCCGATGCCTCTTCTGCACCAGTGGTGCAGTATCATCGACCAGATGCGGACTTGGCGTTTTTGCAGACCCTAGTGGGAGCGTTGGGTAATGCCCCGCAGAAGACGGTGTTTGTGCTCGCGGGTGGTGATATGAAGAGCGAAGGAACGTTTCTTCTTGCGGGACCAGCGGAATTTATCACTCAGCACGGAAAACAGGTACTCCCGATCATCGATGCAAAAGGTGGTGGCGGAAAGAATGGGCTCATGCAGGGTAAAGCCAAAGGTCTACGCAATTTAGATGCGCTGGTAGCAAAGTTAAGTGATCTCCGATTGAACGCACAAAGTTAACTCTTCGGTTTTAAAGATCGGATGACAAGCTTTCGTTTGTTCTAATGAGAAAAAGCATTGAGTTGCTACTTGAGTTACTGGTTTCGTATAGATGTGTCACTTCACACTCTAGATTTTAAAGCGTCGTATATCCTCTACGACGGAAATACTTCATGTTTAGAGCAGCTTTGTAGATCGTAAACACCACAATGCTCACCACTCCTACACTCAGTATAATAGTGTATCCGCTGGACGTCACAGTAGAATCTTCGTCTTCTGAGAGCTGCATCGCCTCGAGCTTGGGGTGATAGTTACAAATTTCCTCCCACGTGCCAGTGTGACCGATGTGGTTATGGATGATCGCGTTGAACTCCTCCAGCGGACAGTCTGGCGACGAGCATTTGTCCAAGTGCACTTGCTCGCGATCAGTATACGGGGACCATACGTAGGTCTGTACTGTATAGACTTCACCTGCCCCAGTGCTAGATGGAGTGGCGTGAAGCTCAAAGAACATGGTCGTACCTGGATGCAACGACGTCGTATTCAGCGCTTGTGGGAGTCCTTTGAAGTGAAAATTCCAGCCCAGCATCTTCCCCAGACCATGCAGCAGCTCGCGATGTCCATGGTACGAAAAATAACGATACTCTTTAATACTTGGTGATGCAGGATTCGCTGCACCATTCAGGTTGCCTAGCAACAAATCAGCAAACCCACCGACCCAGTATGTGATCGCTCGGTCAGTCGTGTAGTATCGTTCCATGAGATTCTGGAACGCGAGCTGCTCCAGCTTAAAGCTCGTCTCTTCCGTAAGCCCTTTGGTGCGCGGCAGCCCTTCGTCACGATCGAAGATGAACATATCGGCAATATCTTTCACACCTAGCACCATGTCTTCCCCTCCGGTCATCGTTGGGATGTCGTTGATGGATACGCCACAGACTTCGCCTACAGCGTCCAGCACGTCCTGGTTCTTATTGAAGAGTTCCTTTGCGCGCGTGTTAGCGTACAGAGCGAGATCGGCGTTCAGTGCCGCTCGACAGGGGCCCTTCGGAGCGGCAAACTCGTGTTCGTTCTTAAGCAGCTGCATCGTCACGGGCACAGGCTGATGCGGAAATCCTTCCGGTCCGGAACCGTCCGGATACAATCCGTAGCCCATTACCGACGCACTCTGAGCACAACGCGTGGCCGCGTCCGCGCGAAAATACGTCTCAAAATGCGAGTGGTTGACGCCATTGAGTGACGGTGAGAGAAATTGCTTCTTGTCCACGTAGATATCCCGCACGTGTTTGCCCACGGTCAGTAGCTGCTTCATACCGATCTCCGTCAACTGCTCCAGCGGCACCTTGTACGCATAGAGATTGTCGACGTTCGCTGGACAAAGACGTTTGACGATTTCATTCGGCGCACGGCTGCCATGACGAGAAAGGGTCACAAGGCGGCGCAGTTCGCTACACAAGTCACGAGTACATCAATTAGTTATCAAAGGGGAAGTGTTTAATTAGCACGATCAGCTGGTTGAATGCAGTCTACCTTTGGCCTGCTTCCACAGCGGTTATTAGCGCCACGAGCGCGACTGACAGACGCAGAACGTGTAGCAGCATCGTCTTCCTCCTACTTGCTTAAAGAATCACGAATGAATCTCTGCGTCTAGTGTCTCAGGTATCAAGGCTACTGCCACCAGTTACTCCACCCTACATGTGACCCATAAGAATCGACACCACGTTAAGTTGAAATTAAAATCGTTTGACCAACGTGGCAGGATCGCTTTATATTGAAATCAGCTGAATCGAGAGATGTGAATGGTGGCGGTTGACGGCTTTTCGATCTCTCCGTTCTCACATCCGTTAATTATACTACCCATTATTACAGAGGGCACCGAAACGATCAGGTACAATTCGCGCCACTGTTTCTCACAGCTCTTGATTGTTTACGTTAGGATCAACTTGTTGATGGCTGCATCGGAAAACTCTACTCGTCTCGATAAAATTTCCTTCACACGTGCGGCTGAGAGTTTCCATTCCACACCGCGACTCTTTCGACCATAAAAATCTAACACGTCCGCAGGGGAATCAGCATTCAAGACCATTGCGATCTGTGTCAACGGCGCAAAAATCTCCCGGCAATCGCAGGTTTCCGAAAAGAATCCATTTATGACTCGAATGTCTTTGTCAAATTGTAACGCACCAAGCTGATTAAAACGCAAATGACGTGAATGGAAGCTATTCTCCATGATCTGCTCAGTGGCCACCGCAGTGGCCTCCACGAGAGCGCGGTAATTACCCACCGACAGACTTTGCTTGAACGATCCTAATAGGTCTCGCATGCACGCTACAAAAAGAAGTGCAAACGGATCGTTTGCTTCGTTAAAGGTAAACATTTGCTCCGTCAGCTCGTATTGTACGGCGCGCTTGGCGTTTGCTGCCACGAATCCGCCCAAATAGTTCTGGATCTTTGGCTCGACGATCTTGACGAGTTTCTTTCGGGAAGTCAACAGCAGCTGTGTCAGTTCCGTTGACGCTTCTTCCAGTCCATTCAAACACGTCACGATATGCGTCGGGACATCTGGGAAATCTTCAGGCAACTCATTTTGAAACTGTTGTTTGATCTGTCCGATGTACTCTGTCGTTGCTTCCAAACTGTTCATCACCACATCAGGTCCAAATTCCTTACGAAACTCTGGGGTAGGTGTTGTCACTGCTGACGGAATCTGGATCGGCCCCATCGTCTTACTGAATTTGGCCAGTTGCTGTTGCATTTGGTCGCGTAATTGTGTGGATGCACCTAAGAGACTTGAATCAGAATCAAACTTCACGTAGGTTGCCATATTGCGAATCCTGCTGCGCATTGCATCGCCCAGTACGTCTCGCAGCACAGTATTAATCATATTCAGTACTCCTGCAGCGCAATCGACGTGTCCCGTCGCAAGTGCACGCAAACCGGAATTCCTGGCCACATAAAAGATCTCATCGACAGCAGAGGAGATGGGGAAACAGAGGACTTCGTTGTCTTCTACAGTGACGACGGAGCCGGCTGAGTATCGCAGCTCTTCCCATTGGAAAGCCTTCCGTGCCGCCTTGTTCAATAGGTCATTTTCAAAGAAGCAATAGTATCCAGCAAGCTCCTGTACTGCCTTACCTAATTCGCTTTCGTGACTGGATGGTAGTGCTACAGTTGGCAGCGTGTTAGCTAGGGAAGAAGAGGTACTTTCGAGCCCATTTGGTTCGACAGACGCAGCCACTGTCACCACCCGTGACCGCATAAATCGTTCATAAGTCTGTGTATGCTGAATTACTAGAGCCATTTCGTTCAGCTGCTCGTTCATAATCGCGATTCCGCTTTCAGTGGCAGCCATAGATGTTCCAGAAGACGAGGTTTCTCCGGTTTGGGGGATCTGGTCGGAAGGACTAGTGTTGCTGTTGGATGTATTGATTTTCTCCAAAAACTTGCGCTGTTGCATATATGAATTGAGTACCGCCACAGCTGCATCTTCTCCCAGCGCATAAATCGCGGCGATTAATCGATTTGGCCCAGATACATGCTGGAAACAGGTCTTCAAGAGCTGGTCGTACTCTTTGGTGACGGCGGCGATGTGGTTGAATATAGTCGTGAGATGTTCCATATGCTCCTTCGTACTGAATGATCCTTTGCTCATACGGCCTAGTGGCTCGCGCAATGTGCGTTCAACATGCCCAATCAGCAATTGATACCCGCGTTCTTCATAGTCGTTGCCTACCGTCTGGAAGAGAGGCGCGTATGTTTTTACCTTGCGATTATCGCCATCACGCAAACCAGTTTCGAAACAGCTTTCGATAACCACCTTCAAGTCGTTCTCAGTTGTGTCTAAACGCAATTTATCGGCAACATCTAGTTCCATGATTTGCTCGATTTCCTTCAGCTCCTTCAAGAACGTCGCAGCCTGCGGGTAGTCATGCTGCTGCATGGCGCGACGGATACCTAAGAGTGAGTTCCGCAGCCTCAGCAACTGACTGGACTGTGACAGACACGCACCCATCCGTGACTGAACAATATCGATTCGTCGCACCTCACGCGTCATCTTTTCCGCAACTTCGTTCGCATTTGCGATCCGCTCCACGACTGCACCGGTTTGCGCACACAAAATCGTGACGTCAGGCGTCAAGAGCAGCAAATCACGCAGTGACTGCAGTGCCGTCGACTTTTCTACCGCTAAGGGGTCATTAAGAAATGCCGTAGCGTTTTGCTGAAGTGCTAGCTGTTCCTTCCGCACAGCAGCTAGTCCAGCGACCAGCTCAGCATGTTGCTCTTGTCGTCGCATTCTGTTTAGAGTGAGAACGGAAATATGTACCATTTTCAGCCAATAGAAAGTCGCATATTTAACAGCATTGTCCGTAGTAACGTATTGCAGCAGTCAAAGATCCATCATAATTTTAGCCAATCATGTTTTGCCACATTCAGTGTCACAAACTCATATTTGCTCTAGCATTTTATAGTTTATTGAATTGCATAATGTTGCAATATTTCACAAATTATTATGAGAAAATAAAAATGGGGTGCTGTTATTTACACGGGTAACAAAATTTGTTATTAACACAAAGTAAAAAAAATTATTTGTAACAATGACGTACGATGATTGGACAAAAAATTGGACAGAGGGTAGTAATTGGCGAAAAATTTGGACGGAGGTTCTTGATTAGCTGAAGCTTTACTTAACTTTACTTGGAGTGGTGTGGATCTTAAAGAAAAGTATTTACTTGATGGCAAAATGAAAGATGGATTCGAACGAGAACTTAGTTCATTTCCACTACATCTAAGCCTCCTTTAAGTGTATGCCTATTTTTTACTTAAACTGATTCTTCATCCATCAATGCCTAACATGCAACCGTTTAAATATTGTATTATTATTTTGTTACCCCGTGTAAATAACAGCACCCTATTTTTATTTTTTCTAACGTTATATTTATTAATGGGATACAGGTTTTTCTGTACAATCTATTACATATACTTTAAATAGTGTGTATATATTGTTATTGCTACCTAATCGTTAAATGTTGATTTGATGAACATGCTCCAACATCTGTGAAGATGCAGAATAATTGACAATGGAAGTAGTAAGGGTATGCACGCGCCTATCGCGTTTCGTGGGGCTATCACCGACTGATGCAAACAACAACGAGCTGCAAGAAACGCTGACGGAACTCTCTACCTTCTACGAGAGTGATACGCATCACCAGCAAGTGTTGGGGTCAACGAGCACGGAAACAGGAGCACTTTCATCTGCCACAATGGATGACATTGTGCTCCTGACGATGCAAAAATTGCTTCTCGGATACATCATCGAGAGCAATCAACGTGTCCAAGAAAGCGCTTTTACGGCACTTTCGCTCGTGTTGAGACGAACTCGTGAAAAGATCCAGAATAATGACCAAAAGCTGCTGGGGTTCGTCCAGAGGTGTGTCTCGTCATGTGAACCCCACATATTATCCGCAATAATCAACACTTGTTTAATGGATGACCACTATGTAGCTGTGTATTTTATCTTCCCATTCCAGATGCTGCCGTAGACCCTGCAACTTCCACACCACACCGCCTACAGTCATCGCTTCAGGAACAGCCTGAAGAACTGCGGTTGCATATCCTTCGTTGTCTCCATCTCCTCTTCTCATGCGAAAACCTACGAACAACTGAGCTAGATCTGTCCGCTACTCAGCAAAATCATTTCTTTGCATATGTTATATCGTGTATGCTGCATATTGGACAGAACGACCGATGTCACGAGGCTGCACTGCTGGCGATGGAGACATTGACACTAATGCTAGAGTTTGTTCACGACGCTCAAACGCTTCGACAATTCTTTCCAGGCGTGTCTGTCGGTGTTTGGAAGTGTGTGAATGCATCAAAGCAGGTATCGAAAGTAATCAATGCAGCGCTGCATTGTCTGGCAGTTGCGATGCGGCTTTGCATCGCTGATGCCATTTGCTCGACGACAAACACCGAGACTCGACAAGCGTTTTCTATTGAGGGTCTCCGCGCTATCCAGCAACAGCAGCAAATCGACTCCAAGAAAGAGCCAACAGCACAGCTGCCAATCAAAAATGAGAATACAATGGCACACAATAACGACAAATGGCTGACCGAAACAGCCGTGAACCTGGACATCATTCTGTCGCGGATCTTTGGATCGCAGCTACACGTGAAATCGTGGCGTGTTCGCAGTGCGTTAGTGCAAGTGTGTGGAACGCTGGTGCTAAACTGTCGAGTGGTGATGCGTGAGTCATTTTTCCGTTGTTTTGAGGAGTTGCTCGTCTTTCGTGTGGATCCCATTACTGAGGTCGCTGCGAGCGCCAACCTGGTGATCCAGTCGCTTCGAAGTCAACTTTCGACTGAAGAGTGGATAACCATGCTCCCAAATCTAGCAGACCGCTTTCACATGCAGCTGTCGACGCTAGTGCTGCAGTGTGCCACTGATCATGAGACGACAAATCGACATCGCATGCGAATGCTCGTCGGCTACTTGCGGTTCCTTGAGAAAAGGCTTGAGTCTTATCTTGATAACACAATGGAGTCCATTTACACTTCATTATGCCGCATTGTGGAGTTCGATGCCATTGATATCGATCTCATCGTACATCAAGAGCATGATGTAGCAGAACCTAATGATGGTGACGGAGGAGGGTTTGTAGTATCACAATTTCAGAAGCGGCTTAGGTTCTTCCACGAAGAAGAGTCTGTTAACGTTGCCTTTGAACTCATCCAGTCCATCGGCGCTGTTTGTACGCCGGCGCTGTACATCGACTGCGCATTTACATTGATGTGCAGTGAAGCAATGGAAGATCGTCACGCTGAAATCCTGCTGGTATTGAACGAGTTGCTGAAAGCACATGTAATTCCTGGAGGTGAAAGTGCAGCAAAAGCTCCAGCCAGCGGTGCAGTGGATGTACACCTCGTTGGTCGCATCCTTGATGATTTGCTGCAATTGGACGAATGGAATGAGCACAGCGAGAGAAAGAAAAGGGCGATGAAACACCTCAGGTCCTATGTGAATCAACGCGCTCTAATGGTGGAATGCATCGGTATCTGCGCGGAAATTCTGAAGGACACATTTTCTCTGTTCCTTCTGCATGTTTTGTACCCAGTAGTGGAAAAGCTTGGATCACACGAGGTGGAAATAGAGCGCGCAGCTCTAACAACGCTAGAGAAGATTTACCATTTCTGTGGATACACATCAATGGAAGCCTTGTTTGAAGCCAATATGGACTATTTTGTTGATGCGCTCTGCTCGCGATTAGAGCACCTGGAAGAGTACCCGCTGACATGCTTGGCTGTCGAAGGTCTATTACGCCACATGCATGTCGCATCACTGCCGCTAGTTGATGAAGTCGCCAATTCACTACTACGAAGTGTTGACATTTACCAAGACTCGCCCTTCATCAACAGCTTACTCCGAGCTCTTCAGTTACTACTCAACGGTATTTCCAAAGATAAGCCTCGTCCGCACCGAAGCAATCAATACGAACACTCTTCAAAAAGCTTTCCTGAGGAGCAACCTCTCACGCTGTTAAATCAATTTATCCAAGAGATCCAAGTGCTGACAAACGAGCAAGATTCCGAGAGCGTTGCATCAAACATCACTAAACAGCCTGAATCCACTCCAGTCAAGGAAGTGGAAAGTGTCAAGGGAGCAATGCCCTTAGAATACGACGAAATGGGTGCTGAAAATGGAGATAATGAGGATGAAGAGAATGAAGCTGATGGTCCTGCATCAGCGTATCGGTCGTTCGTGGTCGATCTTCTAGATCATTCTGCCTATTTTCTCTCTGATCTTGATCCGATCGCTTGCTGTCTCGTTATCTCCATCATTGAAGAGGGAATTCTCTTTCTTCAGGACTCATCAAAGGAGTTACTCCCCCTAATTCATCGCTTGTGGCCAGCATTACTGCCACGACTGACCGTTGAAAACAATGCGATCCTCATTGCTACGATTCGACTGATCAGCACAATCGCACAAGTTGCAGGAGATTTCATTGCAGATCGCTTTGTAGACACTGTATGGCCGAATCTGCGATCTCAACTGAAGAAGATCGAGTTGCAGAAAAAGATGCCGCAGCTCACCCGATCCATGTTGTTGATATCCCAACCATCTACGTCGGAATCACTGGCTGATGCAGACAAAGATGATGATAACAAACCACTGCAGGAAGAGATAGAACGTCGCGGTAGAAAAACCCAAGAGGTACAGCTCCTCTTAGCCATTTTTACCTGCCTCATCACTGTCATGAGCCACTCGAGTGCAGTCACTTCGCTTGTCCCCGAGATGACAACGATATGCGGCAGATTTCTAAGCAAAAATGTGCCAGCGGAGATAGTGGAGAAAACTCGAGAGGTCTTTGGTGCTTTGGCGAAGCTCAACAGCGATGAGGTGTTTTGCGCTGTCGCGACATTGGCAGAATGGACACCTCCGAAACCACCAAGTGCTCGCTTTCCAGCGCTCATGTTAGATGCTACAAGAACGTTCTATCGTGGGAACTCGAGTGAGTTCTGGGGCGAGAGTCGGCTCTGTCGGGATAACGCAGCCGGGATGATGGAGGAATTGTTTCAGCAACAACGAGTATGAAGGTGTATCTAATGGGCAATATGGCTGCGCCGTTGTTTCTTGTTATGGAGCTTAAGCGTAATGGAGACAGAACGTACCGATGTGTAACTTCTACTTTTATCAACCAAACATGCCGCCCATGTTACCAGCATATGCCATCGGACGGATCGGAGGATGCTCCTGTAAATCACAAAACGTATAAATTCAGGAAAGAAGTGATGCTCACAAGATAAATAGAGTGTAACACGTACCACAGCGACGAATTGTGTAAATTTTGGTTTCATGTCCTTCTCAAAGCGAATAAAGGCACCCTTGTTGCCCATTTGATCACAGTAATTTGGTGCACTAAACACCGTGATACATTTTCCGTCATGCTCTACCAAATATCCCTCGTCTTTCACTTCGTGTGAACGAACCAACAAGTCTACAAAGTAAACAGCACATCAAATGAGCTCACAAGGTAATTCAACTCTGCCACTAGGATAGAACAGCACTCTTACCAAGGTTGTTATGCTCCAAAAACGCCTTTGTGATGTCAGGACCAAAGGACAGACCAATGCCACGCTTGCTCGGACCACGACCGGAGAACGGCTGCGGATCACTCCACATCAGGTCACTCATCAAGCCACTTTCGGGCGGTTCATGGTTGCGATCAATTTTTTCAATGTCGTTAAGTGTCACTTTGTCTTCGCTAAAGAGACCACCATGTACCACCAACACGCGATCTTCGATTACGCACGCAAGCGGCAGCCAATTAAAGACTTCCGTGAAGAGTTGCATCACCGTGTCGTCGTATTTGTGCTTCACTTCGCCCTCGAAGCCATAAATCTTGTTCATATTCTTCGATTCATGGTTGCCGCGAAGCAAGTGCACGTGATTTGGGAAAACCAATTTCATTACGAAGAGTGTCATCACGACCTCAAACGAAAACGACCCGCGATCTACGAAATCACCATTAAATAAATACGGGTTGGTCTCCGAGGGCAGGCCGTTCAGCGCAAAGATGTTGCAGACATCGTAGAATTGGCCGTGTGTGTCACCACAGACAGTGATATGGGCGTCCGAAGTGTCGGGGAGTTTTACGCGCAAGAGTGATGGCAGACTGGAGAAAATGTTCTTCATAGCTAATAGCACTTGGATCACGTACTTACGATGCAGCAATTTCCCTCGCTTGAATCGATCCATGAGCGCAACGATGAAGTCGACTTTGGTGGTGGTGAGGTCGGCTGGTAAGTGAGGGCCATCATAAGACGGATCCACCACTACAGGTAAATCAAGAGTACTCCATCAAAACACTGAATTAGCGTCTTAAATCATTCAAAGTGCAAATTGCGTACCGAGCGAGTTTACGTCAATCGTCTCAGAGAGAGGCAGATTGCGTTCCGATTGGATTGCCGCCGCAAACGCCGCTTCTTTGATGATTTTCTCGCACAATTTCAGCTTAGCACGAGCATCTTTATCCTGTGGTTTCATACGCACCACTAATTTGAAATCCTTAATCGCCTTCTTGTGGTGGCCGAGCGCCAGTTGCGCTGATCCACGACGATAGTACGCTGCCAGCCACACACGTCACAGCATTGTGAAGCCAACAACCGTTAGTCACTCATGCAAACCCAGACCAGCCAATAGTCAGACAGATAGGCACACCTTTGATATAGCTGGGTTCTAGTTCAATCGCTACTGAGGCGTCGTCGATCGCAAGCCCGTAGCTCTCGGCCTTCACGTGCGCGGCCGCGCGATTGGCGTAGAAGATCGCAGTGGGGATAAGCGTTATCGCCTGTGTGTAGAAGTCCACTGCATCAGCAAAGCGAAAGTGTGCGAGGGCCTCGTTTCCCTGTACTTTGAGTGCATCAGCACGCGCGCGGGTCTCCTCGGAGACGCTGTGTGGCGCGCCCACCGTCACGCGCTTGTCCTCGCTGTCCATTTTCAACGCTCCTTCCTTCAGATGTTTCTAGATGCTGAAGCCACAAGAGCACCAAAACGAGCCGCTCCCCTTCTAAAGCGATGTTAAAACCTTCTAAACAGCATAATGGGTATCATATCTGAGTATGCCCGAGTGGAGGATTTACCCAAAACAAATCACGGAAAGAAAGAGGATGGCAACGCAAGACACACCGCGGCGGTCCTTGAATCTGAAGGAGATGCTCGACGAACTGCCGATGCTCTCGACTACCAAGGGCAAGAAATGGACAAAGAACATGCCGCTCAAGATGTTTGCAAAAGATGACAAGAGTGCGGCATCTCCGTCGGCGGTGTCACCTATTGCACCAGCAGCGTCATCGCCTTCCGTTCCATTGCTCTCGTCTCCAAGGCAAAAGGTGCACTTTTGATGAATCAAAAATGCGGTTACGAGCTGCATATAGCGGTTGCTCTAACTAGCGCGGATCGTTCTGTATATAATCAAGTAGATGGCGTCGATGTCGGTACTGGTGCCGAAATCAGACGAAGAAATCGTCAGCACCTTGGACCCACGATTTTTCACCGAAAGCTTTGATGCAGTGGGCTACATGCTGGTGAGAATAGACAACAGCAACAGCGAATGGATTGCAAAAGCAAACTGACTGAGATTTACGAATTGCAACGCTCGTTCAGGAGAACTTACCGTCCAGCCGGGAAGAGTTGGACCAGTTTCTGCAAACAGAAATTAGCGCCGTAGATCTCGCCAAAGACGTGATCATGGCGCGACTGGCGGATGACGTGCGTGAAAATTACAGCTCGTTCATCCAGGGTATGAATCAGGTGCAAGAGGTGGATCTGGATCTGGTTCGTGCACAGATCCATGTCAAAAATGGCCGCCGCCTGCTCATGGCGGCCAAGAACGACCTCATTATCAGGTTCTGTTTATGGTTTGTGCAATTCGGTCGGTATGCTGGATACAGCCCTCACTCTATGGTTGTAGCTCGTTAGAGATTATCAAAACTAAGAGAAATCGAGATCGCGTACAAGAGGTGATCATTGTTATGACAACTGAACTGTTTATAGGTGACTGATTCACCCAAAATGTGGTGATGTGGACGTAGATTATCCGGTTTGGCGATCAAATCTTGAAATTCTTTGATGAAGAAGCCAAAATGAACCAGGCATTGCAGGATCATAGCTTTACCACTGCCGTAAGTCACATGTTAATGCCAGATTGATGCCATGGCACTGGTGATAACAACAAACTTGATTGCCTCATGTCAATTAGGTGGATATCTGTATAACACTACGCGATCAGCTTTCGCTTGCACATCTGCATGATGTGAGTATATTGAAGAATCTTGGCAATCGAATCCAAGATTTTATTCCAAAATTGCACAAGCAATTTGATACGGTATGTGCAACGTAATTTGATCCATGTTGCGAAATCTTCTCAAGCTGAACTAGTTGCTTTTGATCCATTCTTGATTAGTCCTTGCGTAAAGTAGCAGAACAATTCGATCCGCTCAAGTACAAGGAGCTTCTTCTGGCTTACATCACGCTTGCCGAGCATTCTGAGAACTTGGGCTTTGACTCAAACCGCTTAAGCAGCGTTTTGTCCAACATCCCGGAGATTGTGGTACGCTGTATTGACGACATCACACGCCAGTTTTTGGAGGAACGCTTTTACCAAGCGAAGGTTTCACCAAAGAAACCAAAACCAACCAAAACCAACCGTCTAATTAAGCGTGGCAAGCAAAATGATGAAGACGTAGTCGTCGCTGACACACAAACTGCAGCTGCTACAACTGCAAGTGCTTCGCAGACGATCGAATATATCACTCGATCCTATGAGCGTCTGACAGAACTCATGCACACGTACTACCTATTGGTGCAATGGCATCGTGATCCTTTCCATCCCAATAATGACGATATCGTATATCTGCATCGCTGCGGTATCGACGATGATGACGACAATGATAGCGACGAAGAAGACGAAAATGACAACGATGATAACGAACACCACAATAACGCATCGTCAGCCAAGATATTACAGACCAAAGCGAAACGACTGGTATCTCCACGGCGAAGAAGAGGAAGCAGTGTGTCGAGTGAACCTGGCAGTAACAATGCCACGCAGCAGCAACAACAGCAACGATCACTGTATAACGACGTGCTCTGTAAGACGGGGATGACGCTCCTAAGGTATCGGAAAATCTTGTGGGAAAACATGCAACAGAACATGCTGGAAGTGCTTGAACGTCTGGATGTAACATATGGTGAGTGGTTATAGTAGATGAAGCATGTGTGCTGTTTGTTAGATGGACTTATGCAATGGACATCCTTGTATTTCCGTATGTAGGTTACAAAATGGAGCATATCATTGCGCTTTCACACGCGACCTCCACTTTCATTGAGATTGGGGAAGAGTTGACGGGAACGCCTACAACCAAGTAAGTGTATGTGTGCGGCTCGCTCATGAAGTTTAAAATATAAACGGCAACCGTCATATGTATAGGTTACGGACAAGCATTCGCATCAAGTGCGAACAATATTTGAACGCATTCCATGACGATAACATCGAACTGACGCGCATGTTGCTGGACACAGAAAACTGGCAGCGTGTGACGACATCTCTAGAGGGTGGAGATAATGATGTTGGTCTCTTACGGCTCATTGAAAAACGAAGTGGGTATGTTTTCCAGAAGAAACTTCGCGCTGATCTCACTGTGAGCCCTATCTACGCTCGTCGCGTATTCCCATCATTTCACACGAACGGGAATCCTTTTAGCGCAGCGAACTCAATGGAATGGCTGTCATTGAAGAAAGGAATTCGTTTTCAGCATGAGCAACGCTCAGTTAGCAGCGGTAACTGTGTCGAGGATATAACGCAATCAAACCATGCTGAACCAGAAGCAGAAGGCGTCGGAGTATTCGACAAACAGATCATGAACAATCTGGAATCTGAATTTGTACTGAATTCCTCCACGCTAGCTGGCTTTGTACGGTACGAAACGTTTATACTCATATCTTGAGTCGATGAATTCTGCTTAATCGAAGACGCTGATTGTTACTGTTATTATCTCTTGTTGTAGTTTCTGTGGTGTTTACTTGAAAATGATGGAGCACTTGCCTCACATGGCATGGGATTCATTTTTATTACTCAACAAGCTGTTCGAGTTCAACGTGTACGCAGTGTTTTCAAGTTTTGTTGACCGAGACGTCATCACACAGCTGTTGACAGGGCAGCAGAAGGGCTGGATCGGCGATGGGATGCGGTGGAATGGACTGCGAAATTACATTTGTCGAATTGCAGAGGAGTTGGAAGTTGGTGAAGTATTATTGCAATCATCTGCGCTGCTCTACCCAAACGGCGTAGACGCTGCGACCAAGACGAGCGCGTCCATACAGCCTACTGTGAAGAAAATTACACTACGATTACTAACACGAATACCTGCGGCTGTGGAAAATGCTGACCCCAGCAACTTGCATGCGCTTGTCGAACGATCAATCGCCTGTGAAGCCATCGTGGGTCAAGCACGGCTGCTAAATGCCATCGAGCCGTTCGTACGGTCCTATCTCGCCGATCGGTATCACTGCCTGATGGATGAGGTGTACGAGCGCAATCGAATTGTCGCAAAGGAATTGCGCAGCTTCATGTATAGCACCATTTCCGTAACGCTCGTAGATGTGCCATCTCTTTTACGGGCCATTGCGCAGGTGAACTGGGATTTCTCGTACATCTGCGAGCAGCACAACGACTACATCGTTCAGATAGTCCGAAGGTGTGGAGAAGCGTGGGGCGGGCTGCAGATCTTTGCCGATGGGTCCATTCCGGTGGATGCACGTGAGGAGATCTGGGCAGCGATGGTGCAAGTGATCATGGAAACGCTACTTATAGGGTTCTCAACTGTTGAACGGTGCACACCACAAGGCCGAGCGCTGATGTCAATGGATCTACACGCGCTCACGAACGGACTGGATTTGATCAATCACATCAGCCGCAGCAGTGTGCCACACGGACGAGAATACGTTAGTAACTACATCAAGGCATTTTACTACGATGAAGCAGACCTGTTGTCATGGATAGAGGCTAACAAAGTGAGTGGACTTACGTCTTCTTCATTGCTTTTGTTGATGTGGAAGTGTTTAACATCATTTTTGGTTGTTTCAATTTTGCAGGATCTGTATACTAAGCTCCACTTTGTCAATCTCATCAAGAACGGCATCGGTGCATCGATGAAAAAGATGGAACTCCGCGAATTAGTGCTAAAGATCGAAGCAATATTATCATAAGCGTACCAGACCAACAAATATCTTCTTCGCATTGGGTGATATTATATATATATGAAATATTAGTACTACAATTTCCAGACGTCTTCAATCGACGGCTGACTACACTGCTCTCCTATCTTGATTGATTGACGTGAGGCGCCCACTCTATTTGCTTTTCTTTTTCTTCATCTAAACATCTTAGTTCACACTCTACGGGCAGCTCTTTTCATCGAGCTGGCCTCACAATTTCCACCCCAAGGTCACGCTTGGTTCCTGGAGATGGACTCTACATCGCCAGCGCAGCTCGTAGCTGCTGCTGGATCTCTGGCTGAGGTACACCGTCTACCACCAGTAACAACAGGTCATGTGCCTCTTTCTCACCGAAAGTCTTGTGAATGAACGCTACAAACGCTTCGCTGGTCATCTCCTGTTTGCCCAGTGCCTTAGCTGCCTGCTTGAAGGCTTCAATGTGTTCCATATTTCCGTGGGAGATTTTTTCTACTCGGGCCAGGATCTGCTTGCTGCTCTTCTTTCGAGAGAGACGGGTTGACGATGCCATTGGGTCAGATTTTCTGTCTTGGCTTTTGCGTTGTTGCATCTTTTGCTCTACATGAAGTGATAGCCCAATGGGCAACTCAATCCATCAGTGATCCATTCATAGATATCTAACTTTATCAACAAACAAAACATACCACACTTTCTCGCCTTCTTGCTGACGTCCGGCTCGTCGTTCCGTAACCCTGCGGCCGCCATCAGCACTTCGCGTTTCTCGTCGTTTTTCAATGAGAACACGAACCGTGTAAGCAGCCATTGTGCAAACTCCGAGTCAAATTCGACATTGACGTAGCAGACAAATTCCTGCGCGGCAACCACAGGGTCGTTTTCCTTACGGAACGCGCGCACGCGTTTCTTGAAGCGCTTCAATTGGTGTTCACCCGCGCGGATCGTCAGTTCATCTTCGATTTCTTGTTTGCAGATCTTACGCGACGATGACGATTCACGCAGCTGTTGATGGGAATGACGCTGGTCATCCTCCTTTTGTGAAGAAGTTGTCGATGACATGGATGACGACGGCGCAAACGTGGCGTGCATATCCACATTCAGCTGTCGCAGAACAGATCCACGCATATTCGACGGTGAAGACACTGTCGTTGTCATCGACATGGCCCGACAGTCTATATATTTCTCAGCCCCGATGAACGCTGCCAGCACTTTCGACCCATTCCCACCGGCAAAGTCAGTCACATCAGAGAAGAGCATGATACGTTGCATGTAGTAGTCGAGTTCGGAACGGCGTTTCTCCAGGAAACTCGGTGTTTGATCCTGGTGGAAGAAGACACGTACGCGGTGAACAGGTGCAAAAGTGACCGTGACCATCATCTTAGCAAAGGTGGACGAGCGCGCACGCATCTGATGATCAAAAGCCTGGAATTCTTCATAGCTTTTCCATAGACTCCACTCGACAACCTGCGGTGGCTCATCCTGCTTCTCCGATGCGGTCTTCAGCGAGCAAAAGAGTTCATACTATAATTAGCGAGAGACAAATGTTGATTAGGTGGCGTGGATAAAAGCGGCAATAGCGATGAGAGAGAGAGAGAGAATGAGACGCACCACTGGCTGCTCGCCGTTGGTTTGTGTGACATTGCGCACATGCAGTTTGAGCGGAATGACGCGGAGCAGTAGCTCGGGCGTCATACTATGATAGGCAGGTCTGTTGTCGTCTCCTGGCAGCAAAGCGAAATCTTTCATGATGAAAGAGTCAGAACACCGGCACTTCATAGTACTGTGTACCATTTTATTACTGGGCTCCACCCATCAAAATGGAAAAACACAAAAAATTTGGACGTTCTGTACTGTACCTTGAAGGGGATGCGTTCCCCGACCTGACGCACGTTGAGATCAATTGCCTTCAACTGGGCTTGTTGATGCAGGAAGATGGTGGCTGGATGCCATTCGCGCATGCGTTCATTTTTGCATCCGGTGCATATGTATGACTATATTATGTTCTCTCGGTGTTGTTCCACAGGATGATTGATAGAGCTGGATCTGGGGTTGTGTATTCATCGCTTCAAGCTACACACAATGTGATAGAACTCATGATGATGTCGGTCTACCTTTGTAACATTCACCTATATTTTACTTTTGTGTTCCTAGGCAATATCAATTGCAGTACTTCTTCCTCAGTATCATAAAGATGCTGCCAAGTTAATTATTTCACCCATACTCCACACCATTTCTTACTATATTTTATCTACAGTGACCGCATATCCACCAAGTCTATGATTCTTGGACATCACCATTCCAAGGATCGCGCCAATTTTACCAATACATATATGATCATGATTGCAGAAATTCCTTTACTAAAAGGGTGGTGTTAAAAAACACCAAGGGGGAAATACAGGCTCTGCAACTCATGAAGCAGAGTTAATCGTGATACCTGAGAAATGTCAAAACACTTAAGCGGACGAAGTGTACTTCGTCACAGCCTTCGTGCCTTCCGACACGGCGTGCTTCGCCAATTCACCAGGCAGCATCAAACGCACAGCCGTCTGGATTTCGCGGCTCGACAAAGTCGACTTCTTGTTGTAGCGAGACAACTTGCCGGCTTCCGAAGCAATACGCTCGAAAATATCGTTGATGAACGAGTTCATGATCGACATGCCACGCTTGCTGATACCGGTTTCAGGGTGCACCTGACGAAGCACCTTGTAGATGTACGAGGCATAACTTTCCACACGCTTCTTGCCACGGCCCTTGCTGCCCTTGCCGCTCTTCGCGACGGTCTTCGCTGCCTTCTTGCTTGGAGTCTTGGCCATTGTTATTGTTTCCTGGGAAATTGGAGAATGATCTCTTCACCATACACAAATCCTGCAAAAAGATGATCGCGAGATAGAAAGTCTCCCACCAGCCTCGCGTCCATCGATTTGATTGGTGAACGATATGGATGAAATTTGATTGGTGGATCTGTACTTATAATATGCTTTGATTGGTTACAAATAAGTAGCATTAGGGGTATTATTTTATAAGGTGTAGGGTAAATGCGTTTGCGCGCGGAACTTGAAAATGAGCGCCAAAGTTACGCAATGGATACAAAAGCAGAAGGAAGGAAGGAAGGAGGGGATGAATGAAAAAAAAACTGCTGCGAGTAGATGGAGGTTATACATGTGATATATTTGCGGTGATATATCTATACACACTTTCGTCTGTCATACGGAACTAACCCTTCAATAATTAAGGAAAATGCTGATGTGTGCTAGTGCCGAATGCCGATTGCTCTGGTCGAGTGCGTGTGAAATCCGCTGCAATAAGCTACATGAAGCCGGAACCCTTGATATTCTGCTTTAAAATAATGTCTTTGCATGCATTGAACACGACCTGGACATTCTGCGAATCTGTCGCGCATGTGACGTGATGGTAAATCTCTTTCTCCGGCTGACGGTTCATTTCCATGAACTTCCCCAAAAAGTACTCCACTCCTAGCTCGTAGTCACCCAAGCCACCAGGGAAGTCTTTGAATACCTCCACCGTCTTTGGATCAACTTTTCGAATCTTGTCCTGGAAGAGATCCTTCTTGTTGAGGAAGAGGATCATGGCAGAGTTCAGGAAGAACTTATTGTTGATGATCTCGTCGAATAATGTGATGGCTTCAATCATACGGTTTGTCGACGCATCTTCATACAAAGACTGGTCGTACTCACTCAATGCTGCCACAAAGATCACAGCAGTGACGTCTTCAAAGCAATGGATCCACTTCTTACGCTCGTTACGCTGTCCACCCACATCGTACATCACAAATGTTGCGCCATCAATCTGGTATCGCTCTTCAACGATACCTGATGTCCGCACGCGGGCATAGAGCATGTCTTGCTGGTTTGCCGAGTAGTCATCTCGCATGATGCGATCGATTTCAGTGAAATAGTATTTGACCGATTCAATAATCTGGTACTCTGCCCGTCGATTCCACGTGGCAACAATACCAGGGTCATTCCACAAGTTCTTGATTTTCTGGCCTGTCACAGGGTTTACCTCTGCTTCGTCGCTGATGACCTTGATGTCTTCAAAGTCTTGGATGCATTGTACTTCACCCTTCAGCTTTAATTCCTGACACTGTTCAATCAAAATCTTCATGGATGTGATTACATTATTGTAGATAATCGGTGTTGAATGCCGTTTCTCTTCTTCCGTTAGCGGCGCACCATACAGAATCTAAAATGCATTGAGAAGTGATCATGAGATGCGCGAACGTTTGACATAGTTTGCAATTATTGAAAGTACCTCACCTTCATCTGCTTGAACACTGTACTTTTTCCGGACTCACCCGCACCAAGAAGCAGTAGTTTAACTTTTTCTTGTTCGGCACGATGGGCTTCTTCGTTTTTCGCATCCAATTCGCGGGATTTTGCATAGGCGATCTTGTCGCCTTCGGTCATCTGTGACGCACAGAGCCCCATTATTGCAGTTGCTCGCTTCTCTCAACGCAGTATTGCCCTGTATGAGTTTCCGAGAATGCGTCGAGGGAGAAGCCGCGCGTTTTCGCGAGTGCGGAAATAGATGATGGAAGTTGAAAAGTGAAACTCCGCCGTGAGGCTCTGTTTGGGAGACTCCTTCGTCGTTGTGAACCTAAATAGCCCACTTAATTTCCTCGACCAGGATAGCAACGACAATGAGCTATCTTTAGTTTCCACCTGCAATCAACGCAATTGGTAGATAATCTATTTGACTCCCGATTTGCTGCTGCATTAGAACCTTATCGTCTTCTTTTAAGTCTGATCGCTTCCTCAATTAGCTCCTGGGCTGCCAAGTGGCTATTTTAGTTTTGTCGCAGTGCTTCTTCATCCCGGACCAGGTTTCAATCATCGTGATCCTGCAACTCCAATCAGTTTGCTTTCCATCCCCTTCAATTTCAAGGCAATAATTGTGATACAGTGCATCACCATCAACTCAGTCGCCAATGTCATACTGGTTGATGATCTACAAAATTACTTATCCTACCTGAGGAAAATCCTGAAACGTAGGTCTAGTATTCATATTTTAGCGAGCACAATGTTGATTTATGAGTATCTATCTACCATGCAACATGATCCATTGCAGTATGAAATTTTGTGCATTGCTGGAGGTGTACAGGGTGATCCATGTTGTCCTCATTATCCAACATGAATAGAGCAACCACAAAGCTGATATCGATTAGCAATTCTAAAATATATCTGAAGGGTCGCTGAACGGACGCAACTAGTCACTCGATGAACAGCGAAGCTCCACTTATTCACTTCCAGTGATTCTCATTCACCATACAAATCTTGCAAGCTAGTTTCTTCTGATGTCTACTTCCATTCAGATCAGTCGACCATACCTATCTGTGGCTGCGCTACTTCCATGTTCCTTCCTAGTAACGTGGATTACCGGTGTAAAAGCCAAGAAACCCTCATCCATTTCGTCCCTTGAAGAGTTTTGGACTTTTATCGTGGTCGTGTATGCTGCTGTTCTCGTGCCAGTGGTAATCTACTTCGCCTACTCACTCAGTCGAGATCCCGCAACGCAAGAATTAAAAACGCTCATGTGGACCTGGTTAAAGCAGAAACCATTTGGTTTTCTGAGTTCACATCATACTACATCGACCCGGCAACAGCCAGCAGTGTCAGCAGCAGCGACGACGAAGAAGCGCATCTGAGTACATCATCTTCCACAAAGATTAATACGGTGATAGTATTAATGGTAATTTAGTAAATAAAATTAGTATGGTTTAAAAAATACCGAATAGTTTCGAACAGTAGCCTTTTCGATACGAAAAAGCGCGGGAACATATTCCACTTGGGACAATAATGAAGCGTCGACTTGACAAGGCGAGTGTGGTGGCGCGAGTAAACAAACGACGTATGGGTGCATTGTTTTGGATGAAGCAAAGAAATAAAGATACACATAAAGCTAAGTAGGATGTTGTGAATGACAGGAAGAGACGAGAGTTCTCAATCAGAGCAGAGCGACGATGAAGAGGAAGAGGTCCAGACCAGTGCTGTGCAAAGGCGTGCTGTACTTGGCGTAGCGGATAGTGAGAACGACGAGGACGACAGAGAAGATGAAGAAGTAGATGAAGAAGAAGAAGAAGATGATGATGATGATGATGATATGCTTGACTTCACACAGACAGATTACGCGCTACAGATGAGTCAGAGTGAATCTGTAACCCAGGATGATGAAGCAGCAAACAAGGCGAAATCTAAGATCATGCCACCCAAGGTGGGCCAGCTATCCTCGAAGGTGTGTACGAGAGTGTGATAATCAGCTTTTGTGCAGCTAGAGGGCAAAACGAATTGACTAGCGCGTTAATGTGTGTTGTTTTGTATAGGCTGTTGATGATTTGACAGCGCTTCTGGTTCGTTATATGTTGTACAGAGGAAGCTTGAAACTGCCGATCAAGTTTGCTGATATCAGCAAGGACGTATATCCTAAATACAAGAATGTCTCCAGGTTTGCAGTAGTGCATTATGAAGGTAGCAGATAGCATTTTCACACGTCTTTATGTACTAGATATTTCTTCCAGCAAGCGAAGAAGCAGTTGGAGAATGTATTTGGGTATCGTGTGGTTCCTGTCGATGACGGCACGTCCAAGGAGCTCTATCTGGTGTTGAATGCCGCATCCTCGCAGGAGCATTTGATTTTGATGAACAAAAATGGCAAAGCAGCATCACGGGGGTTGCTGATGATGATTTTGGGGTTACTGTGGTGTGCTCCAGCGCGACAACTCTCAGAAGGTCAGTCGCACTATCTTACTTCACACATACCAAATTAATTATCCTTGTGAGCCACGATGCTGACGCATTTTATGTCCTGAATAGATGATTTGTGGAAACAACTGTCGCTGGTCGATTCTAAAATCAAAGTCGGTCGCGAGCATGCTCAACTAGGTGACGTCTTGCTCTTGCTGAAAACGTTTGAAACACAATTGTACGCAGCTACCGTCATGCAGATAAGCAAAAGTTCCTCGTCACAATGTCCTGAAGATGCTAATTTTCTTGTTGTGTGTTGCAATCAGATATCTTCAAGCAACTCAGGAACTTGACAATGATTTAAAGAAAGTCAAGTATTATACCTATGGACCACGTGCGTTGTTAGAAGTTGGCAAAGTGCAAATCCTTAACTTTGTTTGCAAGGTAAGTCAGCAGTGGTGTACTTGTGCCGTAAGCAGAACAGTGAAAACGATTCTCATATATTGTCTACTCATGCTTTTTGCCATAGTTGATTACTGGACGTCCTCCATCGGACGCGCAAATCGACGAACTCGCGTTAGAAGACAAATAGAATAAATATCTAGCCCACCTTTCGTATTTTTGGTACCATCCGTAATAATCTATACTGTCTCCATCCGTTGAAATCTACACCTGCTAAGTAATAAAAGCGTGGATATACACTGCTTGGTGCTGCTGCACATGACACAAATGTGAAGAAGAAATGTACCAATGAACCTAGTCATGTCCCCTTTCTGGATGCATGTTTTATTCCTCTATCTATTTCTTTACAAGTACCATAGGAGAAAGAGATGGACGCAATCGCGGCTGCCTATGGCTCTTATTCATCGTCATCGGCATCCTCCGATGAGGAGGAAACAGCGCCATCATCTCTGACTTTCGAAGGAGACACTGCTGCAGCTGAGGGCGCTGACACAGCCGCATCCCCCAGTCGCAAGCGACAGAAGCGCGATCCCCAGCCACAGTGGACCCGTTCGTTTCCACATGTCGATGGGAATTGGCCCAGTCACGTCAGCATATCCATTCCGCTCTGCGAGCAGCTACGTCAGTTAACGTGTGAGCTGCTGGATAATGCGCAGCGCATCGTTGGAAATGACGTGATGCTCGTGTCGATGAACGACGAGCTCCATCTTAGTCTCTCTCGGCCATTCGTACTCACGTATAACCAGATTGACGCGTTTGTGGACGAGCTACGTACGCAACTTAAATGGAGAAAGCGGTAACAAACCAGCTCCAGTTTCATCTCCAGTACATAGTAGACACTAACATCATATCGAACAACTGTGAGCATGTAGGTTTTGCATTGCGCTTCGTGATGTTATCGTGCTTGTGAATGATGATAAGACACGATCGTTTCTCGCCATGCAAGTCGTGAACGGTCTCAGCGCCTTTCGCCAGACGCTCCGTTGTGTAGACAAGTGCATGGAACGCTTCCAGCTCCCAACCTATTATGAGGTAGGACCCACTTCAACAAAGAGCAATACATCCACACGGGATGGTAGGTTATATAAACTGACTGCTTGTTGCCGATGACTACTTGCTCTGCCGCAGGATCCGATTCCACACGTCAGCATCGCGTCCTCTCTCGGTGAGGATTTAGCCATCAAACTATCCCCAGATCACGCTCAACGTCTCTTTCCTGATCAGCATGACGCGTGGACCACCGTCATCACTGCCGTGCAAGTGGTCATCGGCAACAAACGCTTTGAGATTCTGCTCCAATAATCAAGAGTTCATCTCGATACTATCAACAAAATTAACGATCGTTTTTCTGCGTTTCCGTTTGAGTGTGCAAAAGATGCATCAATCCGTGTCGGAGGCAAGATCGATCACCATAATTTGCTCCTTTCTGCGTTCTTTTCGAGTAGACACGCCTTCATCTGAGCTGCTCACATCGGACATTGCAAACAACGTTGATTCCGTTGCTGTTTGCTCTTTCCTCAGTCCTGGAACATGAAGATATGCTGATTGGCATAGGTAAATAATAAACTTCAATGAGCTCATTCCTCGTGAAAACCACAGAATAAACAGGCACCTACCATCACCACCATGAATCCCGAGACCATCACCCTGGCGTCCAGCACTCTGAAGACCGATGCCTGCAGAAAAGTTATTATTACATCGGCAATTTTCACAATATTCCAAGTCTATACGTACCATTTCTTTTTCGTTTCTGGCCTCGTGCACCACTGCTTCGTCGTTGCTCTTGTGCATTTGGTCCATCTAAACCATCCACACTGTTCGTTACATTCTCTTCCTCCCGTATCCAGTCACTCTCATCGTTGCTGTTATCCTGAGTTAGCTGACGTGGCACTTGCCGGGGACGGGATTGATTACAGTGCCTGGATCTATCTCGTGGTCGGCCATGATTATTACGTCTGTTTGATGGATTTGCATGGCTTAAATGATTTGTTTGAATCACTTGCGTAGATCGGTCTGTCTGATTCGATTGCTGATGTGGTTGTACTGGTTTTACAGGCTGACTAGACTGCGTTCTAGCATTGTTGTTGTCCATTGTGACGCGGACTTGCCGTTCTGCGGTACGCCCGCGTCGCTGCGATGTAGTGGAGATTGAGTTTTCTCGTGCATCTACATCGTTATCACGAAGACCAGTTTGCCCCACTACCATATTCACCTCATGCCAAATATCATCCATCCAAATCACATGTGAAGCAAGCTGCTGTAAATCGGCAGACATAGTGTTACGGTATCCTAACATAGAGGAAGCGCATATGAGTCTGGTAATCATTCTTGCCAATGGAAAGACAAACATAATTTTCAGCTCTTGCCACTACATACCTATTACCCATAGATCCTTCCGGAGCACATTCTTGACCAGATTAAGCGAATCATAAAAATCTCCATCACCTGTTATATACAAAGCAGAACTTTTCAGTCGATACCCGGAAGCAGTCAAATGGGGATAACTCTCAGCCAGTATCTTACTTACCAGCAAATAAAATGAACCGATCGCAGATCTGCAAGGAAAAATGACCCAGTACATACTCAATGACAATACTAGAAGTGGAAATAAATAGCATGACACGCATTGTACATTTTCATACGCCAGCGACAGAATCTTGGTTGCAATGCTACAGAGCAGAAAGAGTAATGAGTAGGCAGATTATAAGGTCACAATATTTCTTTCCACTCTGCTGAAACCAGCATCAGACCCGTTGTCAACTCCTTTCTGAACCATCTGGTGGAATTTGTAGCCACAACGCTGGCAATAGCACGCGTACTTCTTCATTGCATACAGACTGACTTGAAACTAATACAGCAGCATGAATTAGTCTTTTATTCGCTCATGCTTTGAGAGCAAACTAAGGGGATGAAACCTGTGGTCCAAGTGGCGGTGCAAGCTTCAGCGCATTAAACTGGGCTGAGAGGCTCTGTTGTGATGACCTTTGCATGATGGGCTCCTGGTCAAAGAACCAGCACTCTAGTGGCATCACACAATATCCAAACTTCGTCAGTGTATCTCAACAAACATGATATCTCAATGACTTGATGGCTTCCGCACCTCGGAGTCTGGTGTCGATCTGGCACTCTAGTACGTTACGAAATTTCAGATAGTCAATCCGACCACCTTCCTAAATTGTAACAAACTTGGTATTAGTAGACAATTACAGTTGTTCTTAATGGCAATTATATGCAACCTTACCAGCTTTCGCGCACCTACATGGGCATACGCGCCATCTAACCAAACACAACAATTAGAAATTTACATCACCAATAACCAAAACAAGAGATTAACTCTAATAGCGGTGTTTACCTATCACCAGCACAGTTCGACAGACATCTTTCGACGTCGTCGCTGTCTCCATTGCTCCCACTGCTGCTGCACTGGTGCTTGGTATTTCCGTCATTGCTGTTCCGCTTCCGTTTGTGTACGGAAACATCCTTTCCCGCGCGGTTCATTGGCTAAAAACGGATCCAGCCTCTCTTTTTTAAATAAGTTGACATGTAAACTTATCCTAAACAGAAGGCCTTATGTAAACCACATGAAATAGAAGAATCTTTTTGTGCTTTTTTGCAAGACGTCTGTCGCCCCTCCTACATCCCTCCTCGGGAAAGCTTTCCGCCTGGTTGGTTTGTTTTCCATTTTGGATTTTTTTGCTGCGAGAGTAAATCGCCCCCTCCCTTTAAAGCGATTCTACCCACTCACCCATCCTTAACCAGTTACATCTTCTCGATCAACGATGGCGACGGAAGAGAACAAGGAATTCGACGAAGAGCTCGTGGACTACGAAGAAGAGGAGGAGACGAATGACGCCAACAAGACTGGCGAAGGAAAGGACACGAAGAAGTAAGAGCCCATTCCATTCCATCCACTCATCCACCCATCCATCGGACGCGCGGTTTGATTTCGGGGCGGCCGAAGAAAGCGCGAAAGGGCGAGAGAGAAAACCGCGCGCTCACCTCCCATGATGAGCCCACCTTGTTAACATCTTCTTCTTCTGTGTCTGTTCTCCTCATGGGAAACGCATCCATCATTCAACCACGCTTTGGTGATGATGTCACGATCGTGTGTGAAACGTCGTCGTCGATGAATTTCCATGGGAAACATTAATAGAGGTCACTACGTCGGTATCCATTCGTCGGGTTTCCGAGATTTCATCTTGAAGCCAGAATGTCTTCGTGCGGTCGTGGATTGCGGTTTTGAACATCCTTCAGAAGGTGTGTGCGTGCGAAGATGTCCCTGCAGCCCTTGTCGATTCAAGTTCTCAACAGCCGGTCTACCCAATATGTATCTGTAGTTCAACACGAATGCATCCCGCAAGCTGTGCTCGGAATGGATATCATTTGTCAAGCCAAGTCTGGTATGGGGAAGACGGCCGTGTTCGTGCTGGCCACGTTGCATCAGGTGAGATTAGTGTTTACCTTGAAATTGGTGTGGAATGGTTTATGCTAATTAATGGATATGCTACAGATTGAACCTGTCGCTGGTCAAATCAGTGTCATCGTTCTGTGTCACACCCGTGAACTTGCTTTCCAAATCGCTCACGAGTACGAGCGCTTCAGCAAGTATTTGCTGGATGTGAAGACTGCCGTGTTCTACGGAGGTATCCATTATCTATCCAATGCTGGGTAGCTGTGATGCTCATTGTGCTAAGAAAAAAATTTGTTCAGGTGTCCCAATCGCTCAGAATCGTGAAACTTTGAAGAATACCTCCCCGCATATTGTAGTGGGTACTCCAGGTCGTATTTTGGGTCTTCTTCGTGAAAAGACGCTGAAGCTTGACAAGGTCAAGCATTTCGTTATGGATGAATGTGACAAGATGCTCGAAGCTGTCGGTAGGTTACAATTGACCATATATTATGTTTGGTGGTGGCCGGATCTTATTATTTTTTATTCATGATTGTTGCTTTAACTGAGTAGACATGCGTCGCGATGTCCAGGAAATCTTCAAGTCAACCCCGCACGACAAGCAGGTGATGATGTTTTCCGCTACTCTCAGCAAGGAAATTCGTCCTGTGTGCCGCAAGTTTTGCCAGGATGTAAGTCATGCTTCTTCATAGGTGATGTCACCTGCGGCGAAGTTATTAACATTTACTTGCTGATGTAGCCAATGGAAATCTACGTTGATGACGAGACGAAACTGACTCTTCACGGTCTGCAACAATACTATATCAAGCTGGAAGAATCCGAGAAGAACCGCAAATTGAATGATTTGTTGGATGCTCTCGAATTCAACCAAGTCGTTATCTTCGTTTCGAAGAAGAATCGCGCTCGTGAGCTCAACCGTTTGTTGAACGAGTGCAATTTCCCTTCGATTTGTATCACTGCGGATCTGAGTCAGGAAGAACGTATCAAGAGATACAAGAGCTTCAAGGACTTTCAGAAGCGTATCCTAGTGACTACGGATCTTTTCGGTCGGGGTATGGATATTGAGCGTGTCAACATTGTTGTCAACTACGATTTCCCGAACGACAGTGATCAATACCTCCATCGTGTTGGTCGTGCGGGCCGTTTCGGTACGAAGGGTCTCTCGATTAGTTTCATCTCGTCGGAAGAAGATACGGAAATGCTGGCGAAGGTGCAATCTCGTTTCGAAGTGAACATTCCGGAGCTACCTGACCAGATCGATATCTCGACGTACATGAGCACTTAGTAGAGTTCACCATGAAAGCAAAGAAGGAAACGCAATTAATATACAATTCGTTTCGTGGGCAAGTTAACTTGTCACAGGATGTGTATGAGAATGGTTTTATCTGGTTTTAGAATGGTTATGATAAACATGAAGCGCTCACTACTCTTTTTTGCGACGTTTCGTGGACTGATCAATATCTCGCATACCACTAATGTTGCTCTTGTACTTTTCACGAATGCTACAAGCAAATCCGCAAACAGTTCCTCTTATCATTTGTTCCCAATAGAATAATAGCCATTAACAACCATACCTGTCCTTTCGATACCAAAGCGAGTCTCTTTGTGTTGTGTCTTGATCTGCCAAGTGTGTGTATTTCGTTCTAAACACAAAAAAATTAGCGCAAAAATCTTTCACTATACTAACACCCACTAAGCTCAGCTGTTGCACTCAACGTACCGTCCTGCACGACCGAAGTTCTTTACTTGCATTACGCTAGGAAGCATTTCTTTGTTGAAATTATCTTCTAGCGTCGCACCAGACGCATCACGCTTGCGAACATCGTCTTTGTCCTGAATGCTTGATTCATCCACGTAAAAAGCACCTTTGTGATAGTACTTTTGCATGAATTTCCATTTCGCCTTTTCTTTTGGAGCATTTTTCTTCAATTTCCTGTTATCCACAGCAGTTAGATACGAAGCAGCCAAGTTTTACATATTCAAGTCCACATCAACGTACTCGTCTTCGGCTCTCCGCTCTTCCTCAGTTAGGTTTCGTCGGCGTAGAGTCTCCTCAGCTTCTTTCATGCGTTGCTCTCTTTTATCACGATCCCTATTAATGGAAATACACACATTTGTATGAGGCGAAGCACTTGACCACAGCTACTTCTCGTTTTCGCACCTCTTAATACGTCGCATCTCACGCAGTTGCCAATCACGATATTCCTGCTCGGGGTCGAGTCCGTCAGTATCATCTGGCATTTCCACGTCCGTAGAATCCTCCTTCTGAGCCCCCTCTTGCTCGCGACGAACTTCTTCTGCTACCAATTTCCGCGCCTCTGATTTCCGCTCATTTGCCTACGAGCCAGTAAATGTTAGCAAACAGTCATTCATGCACACACAGTAATGTGGCTATGTGTTTCATCCTGTATGCATGTAGTATGTACCTTTTCAAGTTCTAATTCACTTCGTCGCTTCTCTTCCGCCTCCAATTCTTCTTGTTTCTGCACTGTTGAGCGGGCATTCTTCGGTATAAACACTGGTTTCAACAGTTGCTCTCCCGCGTCGGAGTCATCCGTGTCTGTTTCCCACTCAGATTCGCCAGACGACGCTGAGGAGTCAGTAGATAGAGGTTTCTGATCTCCTTTCTTGAGAATTTGGGGTGCAATAGACTGAAGGCAGTAGCACGTTCATGGATATCATGATGGCCGTATTGTGAGACAACAAGGAAGCTCACAGATTTGATAACGTGAATAGTTTACCTGACGCTCACGTCTTGTGGCAGTAGACCCAGTTGTAGCAGCAATAGCAGCAGCTGTGCTGTTTTCATCTTTGCTTTCTTTCTCCATCATCTTCATGCGCAGCAACCGTCGTCGACGATCAAATTCTTCTTCATCTTCATCTGAACTCGAATCTTTTAGTGCTTGAGCTGCATATTCTCCGCTAGATGACTCCTCCTCATCCTCAGATAACAATGCTTTCTTGTGTCGGCGCGATTGGACAGCAGAATCATCATCTTGCGATTTATTCACTTTGATCACCTGCGCTTCAATTCGCTTCCGTCCGGGTTTCTGACGCACTCCTGCTCCTGCACGCACCTGACTGTTCGGTGCCACAAACCCGCGATCGTCTTCGTATCCCGTGGCAAAATGCGGTACTTGTCCAGCTCGATAGCGTGTCACTTTCTTCGATGGATCGATTTTGGGTTTAAGTGGTTCATGTATGGCCGTCGCATCTCTACGAGTAATAAACAAAATCAAGACATAGTCTCGTACGATCAAACCATTCATTTAGGGCCACGAGTGGAATAAACCATGCTTTCGTTCTTGCTTACTTTGTCTTTGTGTGGCGTAGCGACACAGGGTCGCCGGGGGTGTCGTCGGGGAGCAATAAGCCCAGGTCTTTCTTCGTGAAGAGCGCCATTGTCAACTCCAGCCAAGAACAAGAGTTAGTTATGGACAAGACTATTAAAATCGAGTCAACCCTCTCATTTATGATACATTTATCAATTTCCTCAATAAGAAGCAACCAGCACGATGAAGACGCCCATGTCGGCGCTGGGGCTTCCGCAGTCTGTGCCTCGCGCGACTGCTGCGCGACAGGAAGACCAACTACGAAGGAGACAAAAGACTCTGGCCACCTCGTTGGCAGTCGTGGTTTTTATTTGCTGCGTGGTGCTCATCTCGGAGATGCTCATGTGGACACAGACCCCTTCATTACAGACGACTGATAGAAAGGTAGAGAAACAACTTCAGATCCGCGCACAGGAGGAAGCACGGCTGCATGAAGAACGTATACGGGAGAAAAAGAACAAGGAAACCATGGGATTTCGAGACGAGAAGAAGATCGTGTTGTTGATGACGAATTATCGCGACTCTCACTTGTGTGCTTCGAGTTTGGTGGAAGCGATGGAGAATGCGTTTCTTGCCTCTCGCGTACATCTCCGTGTATTCGATGAGATTCACATCGGCTACGAACCATCTTGCATTGATACTTTCTGCGATATCCAGCCAGAATTATGCAAGAAACTGATTCGCACGAAGCAATTGCAGTTTGCGAAGCGAGATGCTTCGGGGGCATCAGGGATCACAATAGCAAACTATTTAGTGGAAGATTTGGTGGAATCAGAGAAATTTACCTCCGATTTCTACTTGGCTGTAGATTCATCTATCTCCTTCACGAAGCGTTGGGATCTGGCGCTGTTGAAACAATGGTACAGCATTGGCAACGACATGGCCATTCTCAGTGTCGCACCAAAGTCATTGGTAATGCAGGGCCGATCAAACTCGACGATGCTGCTACATTGCAGCGCACGCATCCACTCTAAAGCAGTCGATGGAGTCGTAGAATTCAACGCGCCTGAGCCCAAGCCGAAAGTGAGTTCTTTCTTAGGACCAGTGCTTCAGTCTCAGTACTCGGAACTGTTCCATTTTGGTCCGATTTCCGCGCTTGTTGCAGTTCGATCCGATCCACATACACCACATATCATTGTCGGACATGAATATGCACGAGCATCTCGCTTTTGGACGAAGGGGTATGACTTCTATGCGCCGGTGGACGATATTTTCTATGCAAGCTACGAGTGGCGACCGCTGCTCGGATATCGGAGTAACGACAATGATCCTGCTGTGATGAAATCAAATCGCCGTATCCGTCGACTTCTGAATCTGCCTGTGTCGTTCGCTGGCGAACCGCTAGTCGACGTGGAATCCTACGCACTAGGCTCTCAACGCTCCATGGCCGCCTGGATACAATTCTCGCGTATTTATCCTGAGGCAGCGTACAATGAGTCTACTCAGAACCAATTTGTGACGTGTCTTGATCATCTTCAGTATGTTCGGTACAAATAGAGAAAAAAATTACAATAGATCCGCATGAACTTGTCGATGCATGTGCGACTTGCTCCGTTTTCCACATATCTTTCAGTATGATACATACTATTGGTTAAAATTGTCATGTAAAAGGCATTTTATTGGATGAAATATCTATTTCCTTCCCATCGCACACTACAATCACTCCGACTAAGTCAAAACGAGATTTACCGCGAGGATTAAAGGAAGGCCGGAATCGACGCGACCATGAATGTGGAGGTGGTGCGTCAGAAGCTTCTGGACGGCGACACGGACGTGGTGCTAAAAGAGCTCATCGATCTCTACCGCCGTGCCGAGATCCTTCACACACCGCAGCTGGGCCGGATTCTCGAAGCACTCTTTCCCGTCTGGAAAAATTTACTTCAGACTAAGTTACCACCACAGTTGCGCACGACACAGATCAATCGATGTCGGAAGGTGTTGCTGCAAATCATCAATCGTCTGCCGAGCAATGACACGATGCGCCCGTACGTGACCCAGTTGTTACATCTCCTTATGGAGGTTCTGCATCACGACAACGAAGACAACAGTTTGATTGCACTGAAAACACTCTTCGATCTACATCGCAACTACCGCCCTGGACTGCGGAATGAGGTCCAACCGTTTTTGGAACTGGTGCAGCAAATGTATAAGAATCTTCCAAATATGATAAAGAAGCAGTTTGCGCCGCCTGAGATGCCAGCTGATGGGAATACGGATTCACGTGGTGGCAATGGTACCGCACCTACGAGTAGCACTAGCGGCGACATTGCATCAGGTCGAATAGGAGGAGGCACATCCAGCAACAGTACACCGAGAGGCGCGAATGATTTATTAAATGCTGCGAATACGCAATCGTCGCCAACTGAGATTGCATCAACACAGCAACCAGCGACAACATCGGATGATGTAGTATCAATTGGAGAGGCAACAGCTACGGCAGCAATAAATTCGCGCGCAAGCGCTGATTCAGAAAGTGGTTCCATGGAATCTAGCGACATTCTTCCAATCCCAGCTAGCGACGAACCCATTTTCAGCAACATGGAATCGTTTAAAACCATCTCGGAGCTACCTTTAATTATTATGCTCCTCTTCCAGTGCTATCCGAATTATATCGAGACTTACATCCCAGTGCTAGCCCCACTAATGATGAATGCGCTATCGCTTCATGCTCCAGAAAAAAGCGCCCGAACACATCCATCGCGGTATATTGATTTCTTGGATTGCCAGGTTAAAACCCTTTCATTTGTGACCTACTTGCTGCGAGGCTGTGCAAACTTGCTGCGCCCATTTCAAGACCCCATTTGCGAGAATACGGTGAAATTACTGATGGCTTGTCCGAAAGATGCATTTGTGCTGCGGAAAGATATCTTTGTCGCTGCTCGACACATCATATCGACAGATTTCCGGCGTGGATTCTATCCACAACTAGAGTTGCTTATGGATGATGATGCCTTGGTTGGCAAAGGACGTTGTAGCTATTATCAGATCCGTCCATTGGCATATTCAACTTTGGCGGATATGATTCATCACGTACGAGATATGTTGACGTTATCTCAAGTAAGCAAGATTGTCGATTTTTACGGAAAGAGAATTCATGACCCCACATTGCCAATCTCAATCCAGACGACGTCAATTCGGCTATTACTAAACTTAGTAGATATTAGTGCAAAAAATGAAGAAGCGGATGCATGGAAAGGGCGAAACATTCTTTCCCGCATTTTGCTGACAATATCTGGTAAATTTGGCACGACATTGTCGAATTTACCAATTGCGCTGGCATCCAGTCTTCGTTCCAATTCGAGCAGTGATCGTGGAGATTTGCTTGATGGAGGTGCTATGGACAAAATTCGACAGTCAAATTTACTGCCAAAGGAAATAGGGATGAAGTCACCGTATGATGTAAAGCTCGAAAGCATATTACAGCCGTACATGAGGACTTCGCGTCCTGGAGAGGCTGTACTGGACGAGGAACCCAATATTCGTGACATAAAATCGCTGTTGAGGACGATGATTTTAGGAATTCGAGCTGTCATTTGGTGTACTGCGAACTACCGCAATCCTAACGCAAAAGATCTCACGACAGTGGATGCGAACTCGGCGGAAGTGGGAGCGATGGCCTCACATAGTGCTGCTCTTGGCGGACTAAGTTCATCCATGCATTTGTTGGATGCAGGTCAGTCAATACGCTCTTCAACCACATCAGATGTAAGCGCAACCAGTCCTCATCAGTACCCGTTGACAGATGATGAGCGGTTGCTAATCGCCAAAGTACTCCAGAACGGTTTGCGATGTTTTATCCTGTATACGCTTTCCGAGAATACGATCTCTGAGGAAAAGCAAATGCTGGATCATTTTGCTGGCGCATTCACAGTTCTAGAAGCAGCTGATTTTCGTGATTTGTTCATTTCGAATATCGAGCTACTTTATGAATGCATCCTGCAAGATCACGCTATTCTCACGATTCCACAGCATTTTCTAGCAAATTCAAATGTGAGCTGTTGGTTTGCAGAAATCTTGCTCAAATTTTTAATTACCCAGATGAAAGATTTGAGTGTGAAGGCAGAGGGGGATTTACCAGATACGAACCGGACAGACAAGGTCATGGCAATGGAAACTTTGCAGTTTGAGAAAATGCGTCAGGTTCCACAAGTTCATCGTGCGTCAATCGTTCTGCGATTATTCAAGATTGTGTTCGGCTCAGTCACGCTTTTTAAGTCCAACGAGTCAGCGCTCTTTCCTCACTTGCGAACGATTATTGAATCGTGCTTGAAAGAAGCAACCTTTACAAAGCATCCGGACAACTACTTACTCCTGTTACGTGCATTGTTCCGATCGATTTCGGGTGGGAAATACGAAAATTTTTACAAGGAAGTGTTCCCATTACTTCCTGGTATTCTATCGGCTTTGATGCGATTACAGAAACATATTAAGAAGCCGTCGATGCAGGAAGTGCTGTTAGAGTTGTGTTTGACAATACCTGCTCGATTGAGTTCTCTGCTTCAGTACCTTCCATCGTTGATGAAGTCCGTCGTGCGAGCTATTTTATCAAGGGGTGAGCTGGCTTACTTAGGTCTTCGAACTCTAGAGTTTTGGGTAGACAATTTGAACCCAGACTTCTTGTATCCAATCATGACCTCACAAGACCGCTTGTTGACCGAGATCATTGAAGCACTAAACACACATTTGATTCCACCTCCATATCCGTATGGCGAACTCTCAATGCGCATATTGGGAAAGATTGGAGGTAGAAATCGTCAATATATTATGGATCCACTGAATTTGGACTATGCCGACCACTCATCAACAGGGACGACTTTTACATTCCGCTGGGAGGGAGAACAATCGAACTCAGATGGACATTATCACACGTTTCCGATTAAAATGGATATGTTAGTTGATCGAGCTACGAAAATATTGCGCGGTTACATCAGAAAAAGTAATCATCACTGGGAACGCTCTGGTAAAATTGATTCACGACTTGTTGATATGGATGAATTTGAAGAAGGCGATACACCTGGACCGTCGTATTTGTTGGAAAAGGATGAGAAGACACTTGAACTCGAGGCAGAAACGATGGAAAAAATTCGAGTTTCGATTCTTCAGCACAAGCATTCCGCATTTTCATTTGTATCTCGTGCAGCGGTAGTATCGATGAATATCAATGGCGACGGAACAAACAATCACACCTATGCTGAAGATGTACTCGCTACTGAGAATCGTGAATTATCAAAACATACGCAACAGATGAATGCCTCCGTCACTCTGGAAGCCCAGCACGAAATTCAAAAGCGTCTCCTTCAGGTTTTGTTTGAGACTATGGTCGACTTCGACCTGGGAGAGGAGGCGAAAATGGTGGTGGAGGGTATTGCCATTCACCTCACTCATTTGTCCTTGTCGAGCTGCTCACGGCAAGAACCAAATTTTGCTGTACTGGCATCATTACATGCATCGACACTATTTCCTGGTACACGAGGCCTGTCACCCGGACGACATTTAGCGACAACAAAACGTATTGAGACGTTACGACAGGCTGCTTACGGAATTCCGCAAATGAGAGAAGATTCTGTTTCCAACGATATGCACGCTTTTTTTAAAGAAATTTTGAATGCATTGAGCTCGTCCGACTCACAAGTGGTAGAATGTGCCAAACAAGTTGCAAAGTGTGTAGTGGAGGCAGCGAGCAACTATTATGGGTCACTGATGGTCGCAGTTCATGACGGTGGTGCATTATTTAATGACATGTGCGAAGTGTTTGCTCATGCCTGCTACGATAAAAGCAGTTGGAGGAAAAAGCTTGGTGGTGCAATGGGTCTACAAATTCTTGTTGAATCTCTAGAACCGCAATGGTGTCATGAAAATGAGTTGACTATTGTCAAGGCATTGTTCTTTGTTCTCTCTGATCATCCGCCAGAAGTCAGCACAACGGTCAGTGCTGAAGCCGGTGAGGCTCTTATTCAGGTGATGAAGAAGGCTTGGACAGTGCGGAATGATTTTGCGAATCGTTTGTTGCAGAATGGTGGTAATAAAGATTTCTTGTCGTGCGTTGCGTTTCAAGATACGGAAATTTTCCAGATGATCGTAGTGGAGTTCTTGAGCCCTAAGAGTCCTTCTCGAAAGTATGCCAAATTATGCATTTCGACGATTGCTGCACTTTCAGAAACAAATGAGTCATCATTGTTACTTCCATATCAACAACTGATCAGTAAACAGATCACTGGATGCAACATACGTATGCTACCTGGAAATACTCGAACAGGCTACGTCGATGCTTTGGCTTATTCATTGTCACTAGACCCTCCAATTTTCACTTTGACGAAAGAGCTGATGTTTTTCCTTCAAGAGGTATGGAGATTAATATCAGAGGATGCTGGATTGGTGGGATCACAGCGCTTTGATGGCGTATCTGTCACTGGAGGGTCTGAACCACCAAGTGGTAACGGAGTGACAGTGCCTAACTCGAGTACAACAGTTTCTGCTCAAGATTATCCATTCGGACTCTCACAGGGGTGTGAGTTGCGTATTGCGGCTGTAAAGCTATTTCGTGCTGCATTCCTCACAGCGTCAGATGAGCTGAACCAGCATCATGAATATCGAAACCGATTCGTGGGTGTATTTTTCCGATATCTTACAGGACAGCCAGTAGAGCTTGTTACCTGTGCACAACAAGCATTAACCGACGTCATTCAATTAAACAAACAGAATAAGGAAGTTTCCCTGCCGAAAGAACTGCTGCAGCAATGTCTTCGTCCGGTGCTGCTCAATTTGGCTGACTACAGGAAGCTAAACCTTCCGCTATTGGACGGCCTATCTCGGTTACTCACTCTCCTGAGTAGTTGCTTCAATGTGACGTTGGGGGAGAAACTTCTTGAACATCTCAAGCAATGGCGCGATCCGGATCGTATTATCAAGGCTGGCATTTGGAAACGTGGAGAAGAACCGGCAGTTGCCGCTGCCATCATTGATCTATTCCATTTACTGCCTCCAAACGATTTGTTCCTGGAGTCGCTCATTAACTGTGTTGTCGAATTAGAAGCAGTTCTTCCCAAATACGGGAGTTACGGGAAAATGAGCTCCCCCTATCGTCTACCATTGACCCGATTTTTAAATCGATACGCGTCATTAACCCTTGCGTACTTCTTGAAGCGCGAACATTTGATGGAGAGCAAGTATTCGACACTATTCCAGCAGCTTATTAAGCTACCAGAAGCTGCACCTATCCGAGCTGTTATCATTGGAGAAGGTGGAGCGGAGTCCGTTGTTGCAGCCACATTTGTTGCTGCTTCAAAATTAAGCACATCAGCTTTTAGTGACGTTAAGAATGTAGATGGCTCGGACGACATGAAAATGCAGGCTCAGATTCAAGCCAATGCCCAAAAAGCTGCAGCACAAGCAATTGCAAATGCACAGGCCCAAGGACTGACCCCCACTGTTGCTGAGGCAAGAGGAATGCAGGCTCGTGCAGCATATGTCGCGAAGGCTCAAGCCCAAGTCAATGCACAACAAGCGATGAAAGTGCAATCTCAGGTGCAAATCCAAGCAAATGCACAAAAGCTTCATGCTCAGACTCTAGCGGCAGCACAGGCGCAAGGACTTTCACTTGTTCAAGCTCAAGCAAAAGCGCAATTTGCAAGTAAAGATTACATCGCTAAAGCACAGAGTCAAGTCTCCTCTGCTGTATTGCCAAGTCCATTACCCAGTCCAGGTATCAGCCCGTTGGTGTCCCAGCAACAAGCTCAACAGTTACATGCACAGATTCAAGTGAATGCCCAAAAGGTACATGCTCAGGCTCTAGCTGCTGCTCAGGCTCAGGGTCTGAAGCCAATTCAAGCTCAAGAAAAGGCCAAACAAGCCCAGGCAACGTATGTTCACAGAGCCAAAGCCCAGGCTCAAGCAAAGCTTGCTCGTGCACAAGGAATCTCCCCTGGACTTACGATAGGGAATACCTCCAGTACCGGGCCATTTGCATCTAAAGCCCAACAAGAAGCCTTGGAGTTGCAATATCAAGGAGTACGACTCGTCCGATCCGTAAGCAAGCTTCATCCAGATTGGCTGGCATCTCAAACAGTAGTTGTGGACTGCTTGCGAAAGATTTGGAGGTCGTCAGCCCGGGCACAACGACTGTTAACGCAGGATCGTTTTCCGATCAGGTATCACTTGGAGTCAAAATTGATTATTAAATGCCTCATCACCTATTGCCGTGCAAAGCCTGATGATGTCCAAGTATTACTGGATATGGTAACAGTTTTTCTTCACCGAACATCTTTTGATTTTACATTTCTCCAAAATTTTTATCGAGACGAAGTTGCAATCAATTATACTCCGACTAACAAACGCAACATTATTCGGTTGTTTTTGCGCATGCTGCGTGAGCCTGGGTCATCGGAAGAATTAAAAGTTCTGACAATTCAGTTGCTGGTCTTACCAGTACTCACTACTTCATTCGAAGATCCATCGGTGAACAACGTTGAGGTTCTGGATCCCGATACGATTATGTGGATGCTTCGCGAAATTCTCGCAACCAAAGATTATTCATCTGATGCGATGCAAAGTCTTCGAATTGAGTTGTTGAAGCTGGGTACCCTGCTTATTCAGCATATGGGTAAGTATGTGACTGAACATCGCAAGGAAGTGATCAAGTTTGCGTGGAACCATCTGAAAGCGCATGATCTGACTTCAAAATTGTGGGCTTATGTCAACGTGTGTCGCTTTATATCTGTCTATGATACCCCACCGAAGATCGTGCTTCAAGTATATGTGGCATTGTTGCGTACTTACGAGATAGATTCTCGTTTTTTGGTTCGAAAAGCTTTCGACATTTTGCTTCCTGCTCTCCCTAGCCGCTTGCCTTCAAATGAGTTCATCAAAGCGATCAAGTGGACAAAAAAGATTGCCTATGAAGAAGGGCACATACTTGCTCAATTGGTGCATATTTGGTTCTTGATTGTTCGACATCCCGCATTGTTCTACCCATTCAGGGGCCAATTCGTGCCTTTAATGGTAAATTCACTGAATCGACTGGCAATTCCTCCGAGTAGCACACCAGATAATCGGCGCCTAGCAGTTAACATTGTCGATCTGGTTGTGTCATGGGAACAAACAAGACAAGCTCGTTTATCCCTGCGAGAAACAGATACATCCAGCGTAAGGTCAGATTCGTCGAATGACTTTAAACGTAGTCTGTCCATGGTTACTGGGAATTCTGAAAACGAATCGGATGCCCAAAGAGCTGCAAAGAAACGCAAAGTTGATATTCCCAACTCAAGTGGCGGTGCTGATGTGATCCAAGCCATTACAAACAGTAGCGCACCTGATCTTATGCAGCCTACCACTTCGCTATCGGAAGGAGTTCGACCAGGAAACACAGAAGATGATTTTGAGTTAAGTGGCGCGATGATTGATCTCGTGATTAATTTTGCGTTCAGGTTTGCTCTGGCATCAGCTGATAAACAAGAGACCAGTCGCTTGGCGAAGACTTGTGGAGAACTATTTGATAAGGCTCTTCGTTTGTGGCCGTCTGCGTCTATACGTTTCTCGTATTTTGACAAATTGATCGCTGTGACAGCAGAAACAGTCATTCGACAGCAACAACAGCAGGCAATTGCAAAACAAGCGAGCGGATCTTCTCCTGGTGGAGCTCCCACTCCAGTTTCTGTACAGCCACCAGCGATGCCGCCGTTTTTTTCAGTTCCCAAAGGAGCCCCATTGTCTTCTCTGGCAATTTTAGATGCCGTATTGGGTATTTTGAATTCCTTGATCGCACCAGAAGTGGTGTCGAAGTCTACTCGAGCTATTCCTTATGTAGTTCAGTATGCGCCAAGAATTATGAAGCTTCTCGAGCCTTGTTTTGATCGCCAAAACGCAGAAATTCAATCAAGTCTGACCAGCTTCTTACGGCGGATAGCTGAGGTAGGCAATGTGTTTTGTAAATGAGTCTATGTATTGTCATTAATCTGTGTTGGTTTTAGATTTATCCCCCAAATCAGGCCCCGCAGGCGCTGATTGCGTGCAAGTTTTATCCGTGGTTAAAGGAGATAATCAACGAACGCCTATTGAGTGCAGCTGCGTTTCAACAAGAGTTAGCGACTGGTGCAAATCCAAGCACTTCTGTCATTGCAACGAAAACAAAAGTGAAGACTGGAAATCAAAGTATGATGGTATCCAAAGGGGACGGGAAAAATATCACGAGTGTCCCATCACCTGCTGGCGATACTAGTGGAAATATCCACCAACAATCTGCGGTGAAACGACAAAAGGGTGCGAGCGCATTAAACCCTTTGATTAACCACGAAGCTGCCCGCATGAGACTACTATTCTCTCAGCATCCACGTACTGTCTTGTCTCCATCAAGTATCCCTGGAGAGTCTACCCTGAGTCTACTGAGCTGTCTGGGTGAAGTTATTCCAGAGTTTGTTGATCACTTTACACCAGCATTGCTGAAACTGGCTCAACGGCTTACACGTGAACATTTGCTACAGTCCGCAGCAAGCGGCAATATCAAAAATGGAGGAGCCAGTAGCGGTGCTGGTGGAGAGAACGGCCATGTTGTTATGGATTCATTCGGTCGAAATCGTGTTATGGCGACTCCGTCCCTTGCGATCGTTGATGAATGGAATCAAATGCAGGCTGGCAGATCTAACCTCTCTGTGAATAATGTGGTCCGCAACATGAAGAAGCGAGAGTTACGTGACGATAAACAAAAGAAGAAGGTATCGGTTGGAGGTAATTCAAGCCTTGCTGGTGATAGTGGATCAGCGAATAACCCCTTGAAGGAAGGATCAGCTGATTCGCTTGGCAGTACAAATGCAAAAAGTGGCACCGGTGGCTCTATGAAGAAGAAACTGGGGACGGCAGCGGTATCCGGCAATAGTAAAACGTCGATTGATATGCTGATTTCATGTTATGTACTGCTATCCAAGTGCTCATTTGCGGCTGCTGATCATCGCCGTCTATACATCAACCTGCTAGTTCATTGTCTCGAGAGTTCGCACAATGTTCCTTTACTATTACAAATCACGAAAATCGTTGGCGTTTTGGTGACAACGGATTCGCGTCAGATTCTCACTACAAAGGACAAGATGACTCTGCTTACAAAAATGTCGACGTTTGATCGATTGAACGAGATATCTGCCATACCGCTGAATGACGAGTACTACAATTTCATCCTAAAGCTCTGTGATCCCAACGATTCCAAGCACTCGTATTTACACATTAGTCCTACATCGCAAAGCCACAGCTTGACCTGCCACTTTATGGCGGGTTTGTTGGCACCTGATGCAGCGATCCGAGAGAAGTTTTTGAAGCACTTCTTTGCAACAAACGCAAAAGGACCTCTTGGCCGATTGCAATTGGTGATGCGGCAGGACTGGCAAGTGTGTGGAACAAGATACTGGCCTGTCATTGCAGTCGAAACACTAATGTCAGCAATCAGTCCCGACGCAGATGCGTGTACTCATGTGGAAGGTTCTGCACGATTAAGTACGCTCACACAAGTGGATTCAACTAATATTACCGCAAAATTCCCCGCTTACGACAAATTCTTAGCAAAATATGGGCATGTAAAGCTGGGGGAGCTAAGCGACTCGCTTCGTAATCTTGCTCATATTGACCTGGAATTAGCGAAAGAATTATGGGTAAATTTGTTTGGTGCTGCATGGAACATGCTTCAGACTAATGAACAGGCACAGCTTGCAGCAAACTTGATGAAAATTCTTGCGTCGAAATTTAACAAGCGCGATCTGAATGTTCCAGTAAGTGCAACACCCCGACGCATCAATGCTGTTCAAACGATAATGAAAGGTATCGTGTCAACATGCCCCAGTGCTCCAGTGGTAACACCTGAACTGCTGCTTCACTTAGCCACTGTTTATGACGTCTGGAGTTGCGCGTCGCGAATTTGTGAGTTCCAAGTGGAAAATCCAAAGCTGAGTCTAGAGAGCAGGCTTCGATGGATTGAGACTCTTAGCTCGCTATACAAGCACTTAAACGAAGATGATTTACGCATTGGACTCAGTCTCGAAAATATTTCGCAACCAGAGACGCGGTCTGCTTTAACATTAGAAGCGCTAGGATGCGCCCATGAGGCCCAGGAAGAATATTTCAAAGCACTCTCCAAGGCTCAAAGTGGGCGTGTTAGTGTGGACGACGTGAATGTGTTTGAATTGAGATTGTGGGAGGAGCGATGGGTCGGTTGCGCAAAGCAATTGTGTCAGTGGCAGTTGATGAATGACTTCGCCAAATCCACTCAAAATCAGGATCTATTGCTAGATTGTGCGTGGAAACGTGGCGATTGGAATTCTGCGAAGCAGCTGCTTCTCTCACCGTCGATGCAATCTGCAGCTGAACTCGGTTGTCCGCAAACCCGTCTCCAGAGACTTTACATTTCAATATTGGATGGAGAAAAGCGGACAGCTACAGATAACTTAGCTGCACAGACGGCCGAATTAGCGCTTCACCAATGGCAAGGACTACCTCGTGTTCTCTCACGTGCTCACATCCCACTCTTACATCTTTTCCATAAGTTTGTGGAGGTAAAAGAATCTGTACAAATGATGTCGGATATTAAGAACGCAAGTCAACTGCATACACTTCCAAATCTCAAGCCATCGATTAACACGTGGAGAGAGCGGTTGCCAAATAAGTGGGAGCCAATTCTGCTTTGGGACGATATTCTTACGTGGCGATCACATATGTTTCAGGTGGTCAAGAGCACATTCTCGTGGAGCGATGCACAAATGTTAGCATGCATGCATGATAGTCCGTGGTCAGTTATTAAATTGGCTCACACAGCTCGAAAGCAGCATTTACCAGATGTTTGCCTTGGAGCACTGTCAAAGTTGTTTTCAGTCCCTGCAATGGATGTCCAAGACGCTTTCTCCAAGCTTCGTGAGCAAGTTAGTATTTGCTACGAAAGTTCGACGGAATACAATGGTGGTTTGAGCATCCTGAACAACACAAATCTGGACTACTTCAGCCTTCGGCAAAAAGCAGAGATGTTTCGTCTTAAAGCATTATTTCTGGAAGCAATGGGAAATGTTGCTGAAGCCAATCGAACGTTTTCCCACTGTTTGCAGATATGTGACAGCTACGGAAAGGGATGGTTGTCTTGGGGTCATTACTGCTACAAACTGTTTTTGGAACGGAAAGAACTGAATTTTGCATCACAGACAATCGCATGCTACCTCCAAGCCATCCATCACCGCTGCAATTCGGCACGATTGATGATCGCGAGGGTATTATGGCTGTTGAGTATGGACGATCATCGCGGCATACTGATTCAAGCGTTTGAGACTCACGGGAAACAGCTTCCAATTTGGATTTGGATTATTTGGATTCCTCAGTTGCTTATGGCTCTTGGACGACCCGAGGCACCACAGGTATGACAGCGTTCTCTATTACATTAAATATGCGTTTCTCACTCATTTGATATGCATGCAGATTCGCGGGCTTCTACGTGGTCTATCAGCAAAATTCCCACAGGCTTTGTACTACACAATGCGAGCATTCTTTCTCGAAAATCGTGACAGCTCAATGATGATGAACAATGAATCAGTATCTCGTCATGGCTCGGCTCCACCAACACCATCGGGATCGTCTGGTTCCTCGCTTCCTGCAACTCCTACGTTCAGCTCGACTTCTGGATTTGCATCTGGAGAACAGGCTCCAGCAAATCTCTTGTATTATCGAACAAAATCGGGTCATGTTGTTGGGATTCCTTCAACGATTGGAGGAGCTCAGCTTCATGAAATAACGGGGATTGTAGGACCGGCGCGACCCACTCCAGCGGCATTTGGCGTGGCACCAACTGCAGTGCTGACCCTCGACAGCTGGAGAGAAAAAGTTTCTGGTGCTTCGGGAGAGCTCCCGAAGCCAGACGTTGGACCAGTCCAGTATACAGAGGATCTACTCAACTTTTTGCGCCGGTCACATGATTCACTCACTTTTGAAATGGAATGCATGCTGGAAGAAATGATTACCCGCTTCCGCCCGGAACCAGAGGAAGAACTTTTGACGGCTGTTCATGCGCTGCTTCTGAAGTGCTATCAGCTTCCTCGGCTTACCAAAACTGAGTTAGTACCAAAGATGCTACGGGCCGCATTAGCGCGTGTGTGTAGAAAGCTCTTTGTTCTTCCTCCTCATCAGAAAAATGAAAAGCACATTGAGTTTGTCAATGAATTCAAGGAGCAGTTTGAGAGGGATTTCGCGCCACAATCAGGAGATGACGACAATTTGTACGTAATATCAGTACAGTTTCTCGTATCTAGGGGATGCTTAATTAATGTTAATGCTGTATTTACTTGTAGAACTACCATCAGGGACGTTAAAGGGCAGCAACAGGAAGCAACGTTGTACGAGACAATGAATCGGCTCAAGCACTGGAAAAACTTGCTGCAGATACGCGTCAAAAAAGTGGGAAAGCGTAACGCTGGAAAATTGTATCTCGAGCAATGTAGCCGCCACCTGATTGAGCTGAGTAGCTCTAATATGGAGGTGCCAGGACAGTACATTTCGGATAGCGAACCGATCAAAGATTTACACGCACGCATTCTTCACTTTGAAAGCACAGCGGATATTTTGCTTCGTAATGGATTTACGCAGCGACGCGTTGCAATGGGTGGGAGTGATGGTCGAATGTACTATTTCTTGGTGCAATATGCAATGACGCATATAACACGCACCGATGAGCGAATGATGCAAATGTATCTCTTGCTTAACCGTCTGCTTCTTCGTCATAAAGAAACGAAGAAACGAAATGCAGTGTTTCATATCCCCAAGATCATTCCATTAACGCCACGAGTGCGTTTGTTGGAGGATAATCGCGATTTTGTTACTTTGGGAGAGGTAAAAAGATCATCATTTTATTGCGTGGTTGTTGATACCATACTAATATATTGCCACATATAGATTTACGAGCTGGACTGCAAGGCAGAAGACAAAGATCCAGACTTTCCTGTGGAGCTTTATCGGGAACGAATTAGTGAGGCGTATGCTGCGGCTGCAAGTGAATCGATGCAACCAGAAGACGAAATTATTGCACATGCAAAAGCTACTGCTTTTAGCGAAATCTGTGAGACCCACGTTCCAGAGACACTGCTGGCTAAGTATATTTACAGTATTTCAGCGCACAGTGATGCATACTTCCAGTTTCGGAATGAGTTCACTAAGCACTTGGCGTTGTCGTCGTTCCTGTCGTATGCGCTCTTCGTTGGGGATCGCGCACCGCATCGGATTCTCTTTTCTCGTCGCACTGGGTGTGTTGTGAGCTCGGAACTGAGACCTGGGTATGCGAGCAGTGGGATTTTGGAAGCAACAACTTCGATGCCGTTCCGATTGACGCGAAACTTGCACAATTTTATCACACGACCCGGCGTCCAAGGTCCTTTCTCGATCGTCATGTCCGCTACAGCTGAGGCGCTTCTGAGTGAAGAAGACATTCTGAGCAATCAACTCTGCCTGTTCTTCCGAGACGACCTGCTATCATGGCATTCCTCTAAAACCCGAATGACCACCACAAACGGATCAGAACAGTCCTCCCAAGCGACGTTAGCTCAGGCGCAACGGCGCGTGGAAAACCAAGTCCAACAGCGAGTGGAGGCAAATGTGAGTCTCGTGATGGAACGTGTCCGCGGTATTTCTCTTAAGAAAGAAACGGAAAGTCAACGCGGAAAGAGCGTCCGTGAGCTTCTAGAAATCGCAACTAGTCCCGAACGGCAACGAGAAATGTATCCCACTTGGTATCCATGGCTGTAAAGTACAGGTAGAAGAGGGAGGTAACATGATTATATGTGTACATATTGTTCTTGCATCTAACAAAGGAAATAGTTTACTATTGCGTTATGACGAACAAACTTAAAGATGACTCACGAGTGATGATGGGAGCTCTCAAGTGGAAGAGGCTCTAAATATGATGCTTTCGATTCTTTCTCTACAGGATGTTACACTCACCGACCAGTTTTCAGCGCCACGTTCTTCAGCAAGGCATACAAAAACGCGATGATTGTGGTCATGAGGAGAAATGATAGTGCGAGATCACTCGTTGATGGTCGAAAAAGCCATGAAGAGAGTGCAGAGGTGAGGGTTAATGCTGCTGCAAACCCAATCATCTCGGCAAGAGAAATGATACCCTGCACAAGCCCAGACCATCGAGATGCCCACATGATACCATGCAGTTTTTCTTGAAGGCTGACGCGGAAGAGTGCGTCAGATGTACTCAAAAGGAGTAAATGTGGCATCGTCCACATGAAGCCAATGTTCGAGTGGATCTTCCCACAATTGTGTTGCATGCTTGCAACATCATCGACTGCTCCCAGGCGTTGCTCTCGTCGTCGATAGAGCTCCACAATACTGGATGTGAAGATGCTAACGAGGTAGAGCAAAATAGCCACTGACATACGCTGGACAGGAGAAACTGTCTCGAAGCAGTTTTTGGTCAGAAATTTCACCCTGGAGATGGCAACCACGATGATAGACACCACACTGATCATGGCACCCAGCGCGTCTGGGTAGACTAACAACTCAGTGCCAGGCACTTCCAGCTTCGTTTGGCAGATCTGTACTACCAGCGTCGTGTACAGTTGTGCTCGAAGAAAAGACGTGAATGCAGCCGCACTGCTATAAGTGATGGTGAGCAAGACGATACGTAACTCATGTGGTGGAAGTCCTAGCTGCCGGCATGCGCGAAAAAGCTTTTTCTTCTTTGAATTCGTCACCTGATGGCCACTCATGACAGTTGTCAACACCCAGCCACCGAGGATTGCAAGAAATGCACTCAGTCGGAGCTGTAGTGACGGATGTGATACCGTCAAGACCACGATGATTGCGTATACAGCCCCCACCACCGTCATGAGCGAGAACAAGATCAATGCATAACCGAGGAATGCCTTGTTGCAGAGCTTGATAACCTTTTTCCACAAAGAGAGAGAACATATATCGGTAGCTGGTGACTGGAGAGTAACCCTGGTTTGCTGTTCGATTTCAGCGCCATGACTATGGGAAATTACCGGAGATGGTAAAGTTTTTTGATGATCAAGATAACGGGTGTGATGTCGCGACTGAAAAACGAAGATGATCAGTGCTACAAGAAGCATGAAACTCATGAAGAGCATACATAGAAATGATCCTCGCGTAATTTGCTGATATGTCGACATCGGTGTTGTCAAAGAAAGAGGAATTTCCATGTTCACGAACAGAAAATAGTAGAGCTGTACGATCGCCGACCCAGCAAGCGTGAAACCAAAGCAGTAAGAGAAGTACTTGTTGGTGTGAGACTGGGCCATGAAACGATGACGTTTCTCTTCCGGCGTCAGCGAAGGTGTGGCTTCTTCCTCGTCACTTTCGTCGTCGCCTTCTTCTTCGTCTGCTGCTGATGCTCGTTGACTGGGTCGACTGTCGTTATCGTTGTCCTCTTTTTCGTAATCTGTTTCGTGTCGTCCATAGAAATCAGCCATTTCCTGCTGTTGTAAAGAGGTGCAAGTTCGGGGAAGTATCGTATCTGGGGTCGGTAAATTGTCCATCGCACCCAACGCAATGGTATTGGGAATCAGCACGCCATGCGCCACAAATGAGCATGGAAATGCCAGAGCCAGGCAAATGATGGAGAGTTGTCGAGAAAATGGGAAGCTAGCGACGTGGAAGGCGGCTATTGCAATAACCCACAACACCACAAGCCGTCGAAGTAGTTTGATGCGGTCGAAGACGAGATCTCCGATCCATCCACCAAGGAAACTCACTAATCCAATAATAGTCCAGCACACCAAGAGTAGCACCCCGAATGGAAGCGTCTCCAATCCCAAGAATGTCCGCAAGTCAACACTGAAGGTGAAGAGCGCAGAATGCAGCGCCGCGGTGCTGAAGAAAAGCAAAAAGAAGGCTAGCGACAGACTCATACGGAACGGAACGTCCCGTGACTGCTGGGCCTCGTACACTGCAATAGTGTGCTCTAATGCGGGCTCGTCATTCTCTTTCTTCTTGTGTTTGGTCTCTTTCTCTTGTTTTAAGTTTTTATGTTGGTAGTCAGCAGCGACGGGGTCGAGAGCGTAATGTGCGTGTGGGCGAACGGGAAGCCGGCGCTTGAGTGCTTCGGTGTTAGAAAACCCCTTGATCGAGAGTAATTTGGAATTCGGTGGCTGTGTCGTAGCAACGTTTCCTTCCGCTAGGGAATGCTCAGTACCTGTGCTGATGTTGCTGCCTCTATCACCATCCTCATCATCATTGACTTGCCCATCATTGTTATCAGACCACTGGTAGTGTTCTTTCGCGTCAAAATCGAGTATATCGCCATCAATGTTGTCATCATCATCATCTTCTTCATCGGACGAGCACGCCCCCATTGTAGAGCGACACAACCACGTGTCACGGTCGTCCAGCGTCAGTGAGTTGTTCCCACCATCAGTATCGCCGCTGCTGCTGTTGCTGCTGTGCATACTCCAATTGCTCGGACGGATGGAGGAAAAGCGCACGGTGCGTCGAGGAGACGAAACCATGGCACACTCCGCTGCCTCGCGTAGGGCCATGCGGAACGACTTCCTCACACACGAAACCCAACGTGGTACAAACCAAACACGCACAGACACACAGACAGACAGAAACGGTAGAGCGGCAGGACTGGCACTATGGAAGCGCACAGTTCGTTGTGACTTGGTATCACCACGTTTAGCTTGGAAGGGTGTTTCTTTCCTGGCGCTTTCTTTCGCTGCTGGCTATCTCAAGTGTACCTACATACGTGTATCCTTTGTAGTTCTTACATATGCACACAGCCTTTCGCTTGACGTTTCCTTCTCTTTTTTTTTTGCTTTTTTCTTCCATCTTTCTTTTTTCGACTTACGTTTCAGAAGAGTCACGCAAGGTGCGCGGAAAGAACAAGTTATTTCCGGACAATCACCTCCCACACGGGACGCTGCGCAGCGTAGAGCGTTGGCGTCAGCGCGTCGAAGAGCGACAGTCCGCGAAGCGTACACGCCCCCACGCACAGAAACACCACACGAACGCTCTTACGCACCACCATACCTGGTCGGACCAACCCAAGCTCGTGACACGACTCGAAACCCACCCACTGGCTACTATCCATACGTCTACTTGCCGCACTACCGGTTCTACTACTGGTAAAGCATCCAGGCAGCACGAGTGTGAGATCAAAGCTATGGACCGGTGACCGGTTGGTGACTACCACACAGAGTGTCACGAGATGACCAACCTGCACCACTTCAGGTGGTGCCGGCATGAGCGTCAGACACAGCGGTGAATGCACCTCCAGCGACCGCATGCTCACTTGTTGGTTCGGTTTTATCAAATGCAGACTTTGTAGCAATAGAACCATCGATTCAGATGCATTATTATCACTTGAAGACGAAACGGATTGCGAGTCCTTCACATGAGGCGTTGGGCTCCAAATGACTGTGTGATACTCCGTAATCACACTTGACGATGACTCTTGCTCTTTATTTTCATCTTCACCCACCGCTTGCCATGTGAGTGTCAATAGCGTCTGGTGACTGTCATCATATAGCTTCTTGTTCTTCTGTTTGGTCATCTTCTTGGACTGTTTAATCGTTTCTCTTTCTTCCTGAATCACTTCACTCTCTCCTCTTTCCATCATCTCCAACATAAACACCGAATTGTACTGCTCCTTTGGACACAGCAGCACAGGGAAGTGCTCATAGCCACCGGCAATGACACGAAAGCGCTGTGACGGGAGCAATGACGCTCTACCACCACCCACTCTACTACTGTCATTCAAATGTAGCTGTAGATCTAGCACATTCAGCGATAGATGTGCGTGGGTGTTGGTAGTACGCGCGATGATCGCAACGCGACAACCGCTGAGGTATTTCGTCTGCACCTGCAGCTGCAGCGGCCGCACTACTCGCACGGATTGAGGTTCCAGTCGTCGACTAAGTGTCGGCAACACTGTTGTCTGCTCCCGTACAAGCTGCAGCACACGCTGCTGTGTGAACTGTTCTGTTAGAAACAATGGAAGTTCTTCCACTTCTAACAGCTGCTGCTGTGCTGTGTCACTGTGTGGCGTGATGCGCGTGAGCAGCCGAAGTGGCCGGTTCACGTACTCGCTGCGCACTTTGAGCAACACGTGGGTCTGAAATACTACCACGTTGTTTTTGCTGTTATCATCATTTGCGATCTGCTTGTCATGGGGGACGAACGTCAGTCGAGCTTCCTGATGAAACACTGGAGGTGATAATGGGGGTGAAGATCCACCGATATCTGGCACTGTTTCTGCGTCAGCTGCTGTGTCGTCAACAATCTTAACAGCCACCTGTGCGCCTTCACAGTGAGCTCTCCAACGCTGCTCTACCGTATCGAACGGCTCCGATGTGACGGGTACTTCTGCGCGCACCACCAGCGCCACCGTCTCTCCTACAATCAACAAATGTCAAGCGGATGAGGTTACATGATGATGCCGACAGGCAACAAAGACCAGTTGGTCACCTTGGAAGAGTTCGTTGCTGCGCAGTTCCAGCCGCAGCTGCGCGCTTTGCCATTCCTGCCGCCAGGATCGCATTCCTTTCGCTGAAGAAGATTCCTAAGTGAATGAGGATGAAATGATGTTGTTTTCTTTTTACAACTTTCATCCAACTGGCGGCATGTCAATCTAACAAGTGGCTTCCATCTCCAGTACGAAGCCCTTCAAGAAAACAATCCAAACGAACGAATAACGTCCATCTGCAACAATAGTGTCTTTTTTTGCTTCTTTATACACAATTCTACTTCATTACGACTGATTGCGGCCTTTGCGACTCAGTAGCAATAGCTATGAATATGGGATCTAATGTCCCAGTAGCTAGCTGGCTTCCATTCTTACTTGATACCCTTCTTCTCTTGTTCATAGCTTTTCTTCATTCGCTGCTTTCTCTTTTATTCTTGATAAAACTCTACGCTCCGTTGTTGACAAAGTGCTTCGCGTCCCTCTTGCTTACAAAAAGTAATCTGGCGCCGGCTTCTTCGCGGGCACTCCACGCGCATCCTGTGGTGCCGCTTCAAAGATCTACACGATCGAAATCAAACGCGTTAATCGCTATCTACAATCAGCAGTAGGTAGTAGCAGTTAAGGAGGTTTGTGTACCTTAAAGCGCTGCTCCAGATTTTCGTCTAGCTCCAAAATGGCAGCCACATTGCCACATCGATAGCAGTAGTTCGGCGCTGACCACACCGTCACCAGGGCGTTGTTGAACATCGATTTGTGACCTTCCATAACCAGCTGATGCGCTCTGCAGATCAGCTGAATGTCGTTTGTTTGATTAAACTGTACGCAACAACCAATAAAGTAAGAACTTCAACTACGACAGTTAAACTATCTCCAACACACGTGCACTACCTTTTCCACGACGTCTCCACCAAACAGGTACCCAGCGCCACGTGGACTGAGCCCCCAGCCGTCAATATCTGTATGATCATCCACACACATAAACTTGGGTTAGCTCGGCAAGCTAGCACCATCAGTAGCATTCGCGTTCGTACCTTCCGGATCCGACCACATGAGATCGCACATAGCGCCATCGTGAGGAACTTCTTGCTTTCGGTCAATAATACGAATCTACCACCCATGAAGATAAACATATGAGTCCGTTGGATACAGTTGCCGCATGGATGGAAGCACCGAAGCCCGTCCTACCTGGTCCAATGTGTTGATGGAAGGTGAGAGGCCACCGTGGACACAAAAGATCTTGTCTTCGATGATGGCCGATAGACTTAAATAATCAAAAATCTCCGTGCAGTAACGCCAGACATTCACCGAGCCGTATTTACGCAGACATTCGTCGTAGAATCCGTACACCTGTGTGATCTGACGACTTTCGTGGTTGCCACGAATCAACGTGATGCGGTCCGGGTAGCGCACCTATAATCCAACACACACACTTGATTAGACGGTTGCAATTACTACATACACGTGTATCCTGAACGGTCACACAAACCTTCAATGCAAGCAGCAGCAGAAATGTTTCCACACTATAAAATCCTCGATCCACGAAATCCCCCATAAAGAGGTAGTTGGTTTCTGGACATTCCCCGCCAACATTGAAGAGCTCCTTGAGGTCGTAAAACTGGCCATGAATGTCACCACAGATCTAGTTGTACAGCAAAAGGGAGACTCATGAGATATCACACGAGGGGGAGGAAGCGAATAGTGAAAAATTGCATTACTGTCACAGGGGCATCGATCCGCTGGACGTTGCTTTCATCCACCAAGATCTCGCGCGCTTTCTGGCAGAGCGCCTTCACTTCCGATTCCTTCAGGTATTCGCAGCGTTTGAGCTGTTCGATCTGACGATCCAGTTCACTCTGACTGTTGCTGCCGGTGGCCATGACGATGTGGGTGTTGTACGTAAATGGTCAAGTGGTTCCGCCCCAATAAGAATCAGTCACGCAGAGAGAGAGAGAGAGCGAGAGAGCAGCTTTCGCTTTCTTTCGCTCGGTCCTTCTTTCTTTCCTTTTCGTTCCACTCACTCGCTCTCTCGGTCGTGCGGTTGAACCGACGGTTCTTTACCCAGCGTGAACCGGTCCTGATGTGAGGAGAATCAGAAAATGTAAAAAATGATACTCACAACAAGCATTAAAATATGAAATTATAGAAATTGAAGGGCTTCAGTGATTTGGTGTCTTGTCTCTACAATAGTATTTGTGATCTATTAAATTTAAAAGAATCATGTTTCAACATCATTGCGGTGCTGCTAGCATAACCCCTAACCACTTTGTAAATTACGTGAGACTGGATTTTTATAAACTGTCAAAGGTTCACTCAGAAAAACCCACATCTTTTGCATTGGACTATGTAGCCATCATTCTGATGGACCACTACCAACATTTCTTACGTTGCCTTTGCAGCAGGCAAGGAAGCGACTGGAAGGCTAGACACACACGCCAATGAATCAGATCCGTACCCTTACATCGCCACCGCGAGATTCTTCCACAAATCATGCAATTCCACCTACCTAGTCTTCCTCAACTCAATCAATTTCAGCTCCGCGTTCTTGCGTTTCGCCTGCTCCTCTCGAATCCACCCCATGAACAGTTCTTCAAGGTTCTTCACTTCCTGCTCCAATTTCCAGCGACGCTCTTTCTCTTGATGCATCCAATCCTTCATTTTGTCCACCGTCGTCGGGAGCTCATCATCCGTATCTGGACTGGCTTGATCTGTCGAAACTAAATTTCCATTTTTACTCTGCTGCTGCTCTTGAAGCATTTTCCGCGATGAGAGCTCAACCTGCAACGAGGCTTTCTTACGAAGCGCTGCACGACGCATACGCTTTGCCTCAATCACGGCCGTAGGCGTGTCCGGTACAAGCATCTCAATGGTAACTTTAATAGCGATCATTATGTGCTCCATCACTCCAACTGTCACCAAGATACCAGCAAACGACAAAGCCGGAAACAGCTTATCTAGCAGCCCCGAATGCAGCCCGAAGATCGCGCAGTTGGTTAGCACTGATATGTAGCCTAGTGCATTAAAAGCGAAGAGCCATGCGCCAATGCCATTAGATGTCGTGTGACGGGGGCGACGGAAACTCATGCAAAGCTTGAATGCATCACTCCGAATTTCCATGATATTGTTCGCAAGACTCCATAACGCCGCGAGCGGATACGCAGAGGCAAACAACGTGATTTGTCTACAAACAGCACATCAAATTGTCAATTCGATCTATTTGTCTCAAATACATTGCCCAAAGATGTGTCAATACATACCCAAATTGCACGAATAGCTCCAAATAATCCTCAAATGTACCATCATACGAAGGATACAACAGCTCAGCGTCCACTTTGCTAACGACTGCCTCCGCTCCATGCTTTTCTTTTGCGATCTTGCCTGCTTCAGTCTTGAGAGACGATGTGGCAGTGAGATAAGGCACAAGCTGTTCCTTGACATTCCCAATCATTTGCCGCGTGATGAGAAGTGAGCTGAGTGTTTGCTCAAGCAATTCCATATCACGTGATCGAAATGCGAGATAAAACAACGACGCGAAATTGTTCACAAAGTAGAAAGAAGCCAACTTCAACACTTGAGCATTTGCAAACTATAGTAGCACGACAGTGGAAAAAGTAAGTGATCAGCAGAAATACATATTTGCAGACAACGAATCCAAATGCATACATCACTGTCGGTGCGATGATTTTCGTATTGTGAAAGGCGTTCAGCAAGTACAGTATATTTTGCATCAAGAACCAGCACCATGATCGAGTATACGATGGATGGAGCGAGCGAGATATACTGATAATAGCCGTCCCAGCCTTTTTCCTCGGCGATCAACTTTTGAAACCAAGCGTCGACGTGAAAATAGAGAAACATGAGTTGCAGAATCGCAACAAGCACAAATAAAGTCACCAGAGAGGTCACTATGTAGCGTTTCATGCGCTTGATCGACGAGAAGTACGTGTAGTACTTTCCTTCAACTACGTCGTAGCGTTTCTCCCCCCAGAACTCTGTACGCGCCGTTTCTAAAATCATTGAATCTCCTGGACTCACATCCCAGTCGTTGCGCAGCGTGCTTTCTCTTCGTTTCCAAAATTTAAGGAACGCTGTGGCCCAACTGGTGATCACAAATGAGTATATCGCACGTCCGTAGATACTCCAGTCGGAAATGAACTCCAGTCCAAACACCAGGAGACCGAGTGCAGCTGGTGCGATAAGCCATGTCGTGTACATCCCTAGGAAGGCAAAATAAAAGCCAACTTCATCTCCAAAGTACATGCGTACGGCGTTTAGTGGCTGTGGTACTTTCCACTGTTTCACCCACGCGCTCATTAATTTACTTCGCTCGCTGTCGTCGTGCAAAAAGAAATAGTCGATTATCAATTTTGTATGGAGTGCCTGTTGAAAGAGCAGTCCCTCTTCTTCTTCGTCAAACGGTGGAGGCACGCCGTTATTTTCGACGATTTGTTCTGCCTGGGTTGTGTCTCCACCCGAAATGGTGGTGGCAGCATTAGCATTTTTCACCCGGCGCACATTCAACCGCTCCAACTCGAACATGATCAGGTTGATACGTTCACCAGAAACGAAATAGTGCCTGCTCATGTCCTGCACTAGTTCTGCGTGAAGCGTCTTTTCCTTGCGTTGTTTAATTTCCCCGAGTGTATTGTGGTCTGCACCCACAAGATAGTACATCACGAGACCCTTTGCTTCATCAGCGTGCGTGTCGTTCTTGGGCTTTTGGGTGATGAGCAGCTTGCTTTGTGCACGTACGAGTTGTACAAAGAATTCCACTGCTGCAGATGAGAATTTTTTCGTGTCGAAGCAGAGCACGACGTCCATCTTGTCTTCCACATCGCGCGGTCCAATTTTCTGAATTGATAGAAATCAGACAATTGAGGATATATCATGTTGGGTTTTGCAGACGAAAAAAAGGTCATTTCCTGTTGTACATACCACGGGTGTAGAGAGGATGAACTTGGTGAGTGTGTAGGCACTTGCCACGAAGCCCACGGCACCCACGCCGCCTTTGATCAGCACATCAACTAGTTCCAGCATAGTCTGAAATGAGGAAGAATTCGTGTGCACGGGTGTCTGATTTCTCTAACGGGTGCAACTGGAAAGAAATAAAACTTTGCTACTTCGTCGCATACCAGTGTACGTTTCAGATAATTTTGCGTAGTAGCTGAGCCGCAGCGTAAATCATATCTTCGCGAAAACCTTTGAGTCAACTGGCCCAAGATACGAGGGTTGGGGGAGTTTGGAAATAAAAAAATCAAACAGATTCTGAATATTACGAAAAATTACTGTATCAAGATAAAAATTTACCACCGCAAAGAGATACCAAAGTACCTCAGGGAGAGCTCCTGTTTTTTTTCTTTTTCTTTGGGTCTCGACTTGACTAAGAATAGACAGCCGCGGAGTAACCATCACTGATACCTGAATTCGATGACTTAGTGTACATTCTCGAGAAAGATGTTTCTAGCAACGTTGGCATCTCTATCAAGAACGAACTTACAGTCAGGATACTCCAAGACTTTCTGCTTGAAATCCTTTTTTGCTTGGACGTCATCGCTTTGAATCCGTTCTTGAAAAGAATAGAGCTGAAAAGAGCTCACTATGGAGAATTCGAAACAAATTTCTGCTTCTATCGATGTGAATCAGTTCGTTTTAACAAGCAATCCGCGAGCCAACGGTGCCAGTTTTCAGTTGTTTTCCTAAACTCAAAAAATCCGCAACTGCCTTTTAGCACATAATATTTTGGCATAGGATAGTTTTTTATTTGTAATGATGAACAAAGCAAACAGCGTTCAAATCGAACTAGTGGTTGTCGAGTAATTAGCAGTCAAAGATGAGTATTCGCTTCCATTTTGGCATTGTTTTAGCTTGATGGTCATCGTTTTTATTTCTTTTGATTCATAATTCGTTTCATATATGTCATTTACCCTAACCATATTGAATAAAATGAGCTCTAATATTGTCAAGAGTGTTTGTCGTCCAAGTAATTTGGCGGCAATCTTCGAGTTATTGGTGCAATACTGTTGGTGTCTTAAGCCACTCTTCAGCACTTGAGTTCCATACTATGTGCTACAGAGTATATCATTGGACAAAAATGGTATTGTGGTATTTTTTATGTTCTGAACGACCTTGAGAATCGCAAAATCGATGACCATCTGACAGAAAATGCAAATTTTGTCGTACCAGTTCTCCTCTCTGGATGCTACGACTTGGATAATAATCACGGGAAACAAGTTTTCTTGGACGGATCTGTTTCGAACTGCCACACATTTTCGTAGAGCACGAATAGCGGATTTTTTGGATTTTGGCCAACCTAAGAATTAGGCTGTTTTTGGCTCCCTTGACTTGCGGATTGCTTGTTAAAAATCAGGTCAAAGTGTATGCTACCAATAGGAGAAATAGGGGATAGAGGTTCTGAATTTGCAACAAAGCAGATTAAAAATTTTCTTGCTGTTGTGATTGATTTTTTTTGGGAGAATTAAAATAATACCAATTTTTCAAAAAAATAAAAAAAGGGAGAATAGAAAACATGCTCTAAAATAAAACTAGATAAAAAATAACTCAGCATTTGAAAATAAAAAACGCCCTAAAAAATCGTAATATTTCTGTAATTTTCGTCTCTTGTTAGTAACTGATTATGATAAGTATAAATCTACTGCTGGTGAAACACTACGCTGCTATAGCTCGATAATAGAGTGCCCGGTTCACACGCGGGAGGTCGTTGGTTCGAGTCCAACGTGAAGTAGATGTCAGCAACATTAAATTTTACACCTGCCATAATCAGTTACTAGCAAGAAACGAAAATTACGGAAATATTACGCTTTTAGGGCTTTTTTTATTTTTCAAATGCTGTTATTTTTTTATCAAGTTTTATTTTAGAGCATGTTCTTTATTCTCCCTTTTTTTATTTTTTTGAAAAATTTAGGATGTGATCGATTGATGTGGTAATGGCACAAAGCGAGGATGATGATGCGATGGACGATGGATGCAGTTAGTTGGACTGTTCTGTGTATGCTTCCTTTCAGATGGTAGCTGAAAGAAATGGAGAATTGAAGCCGTTAAGTCGCTTCTTGCGGCCATGTGTTATGAGGATGGGTTCCATTTACCACCACCAGTAAAATGAAGAGGTCTTTTTCTTTCACTTGGTTTCACTATAGAGCACCACCTCCATCAACTAATCAACCAACGGAAATGGCTGAAGAGGTTGATACAGGGAAAAGCACGACGCTGTCGAAGCGCGCGGAGCGGAGAGAGAAACGCCGCTCACAATGGGAGGAGAAAAAAGCAAAGAAGAAGCTGCAGCGCAAGCAGGAGCAACAAAAGCAGGATGTACAGACGAAGCCACTTGACATGAGCGAGGAAGCCGTATTGTATCGCAAAGAGCGTGCAATCGCCAAACGGGAGAGTTTTCTGATGGCTGCAGAGGAAGGCATTCGCGTTGTCATTGACTGTGGATTTGAGGACCAGATGGTTGAGAAAGAGAAGAAGAGTCTCTCACAGCAAATCATGTATGGATGCCACAGACTTACTCAATTGTATAGATGCATGACCTGTGCTTACTGGATATGGTGTTGAGTAGGTTTTCGTACGGAGCCAATAAACGCAGTCACGCGCCAGTTAGGTATGTTGACGGTAATCGGGGTATACTCTCTCTCTTTCTTTTCTGATTTCATGCTGTTATATACCATGGATTAATCTTAGTGCGTACATCACGTCTCTGAGTGGCATGACAAAGATGAATTTGCACAAAATCAGCGGCTTTCACGACTGGTTGGCGGTAAAGAGTTGGCTTCAAATGAAATATGTGCAATGATTCATGCATAGAGTCACCTCAGACGTTTGTTTTCTTTTTTATCGTCTAGTTCAAAGCCTCATCCAAGTCGTATTTGGAGCTTTTTCAGAAGGATGCGCTGGTGTATTTGACTGCTGATTCACCTAACACCATCACAAAACTAAGCCGCGACAAGGTACAAACCGCATCAAAGCTTAACGCTGTTGCAATGATGGATTCCTGGTTCTAAAATATATGTTGAGGTAGGTCTACATCATCGGAGGCATCGTCGATCGCAATCGCCTCAAAGGCGCCACATACAAAAAAGCACAGGAACAGGGCATCGCCACGGCCAAGTTGCCACTTGATAAACATGTAGAAATGGGAATGTCCACGCGGGTGTTGACGGTCAATCACGGTATGAATGTGCGTTTCACTAGCAGCAGTGAAGAACACAAATCGTCTAACACTTGCGTCTTGTGAACCCATTGTAGTGTTTGAGATTCTCGTCCAATTCTCTGAAATGAACGATTGGGCACAAGCAGCACTGTCAACTCTTCCATCGCGAAAAGGAGTCCAGCTCAAGCAAGATTGAACAAGCAGAATTCTTCAAGCAGTATAGTATTCTTTTCTTACTAGAACCGAGATATCTTATCCGCCTCTTAGATTGCGCAGCGCCATTTCCAAACGCTGCACGGCCAAATCGATGTCTTTGACCTAGATAAAACCCATGAATAAATCCGAAACATCAACGTTAGCCATCAATGCCCTTTCAATTGACCTGTCTCATTGAAGCAAAGCACAATGAAAGCACCTTCATCGCGGCAACGGCGAACTTTGCGCATTCCATGGCGTCATTGAGCTCATTTTGTGTCACCGGACCTGTCCTAGATTGTGTTGGAACAGGCTGAGGTGAGTAATTGGTAGTTGGTACTGGAGCTGGTGGAGGAGTTACTAAGGGAACATGCTGATGCTGCTGATGCTGCTGATGCTGCTGCTGCTGATGCTGCTGGTGGTGGTGATTCGATGGTGCAGCCGGTGGCATCTCAGGAGCCGATGGTGGGATAGGTAGTACGGTATTCCAGTCATTGCTCACATGGTTCGCGGTGACCGACGGACCAACGTTCCCGGTGGACATCGTGAACGATGGAAACGATGCAGGTTCTGTCCTATTACTTGGCGTAGCGGGCTTGTAGTCTGGTAGAGTCTGTTCGGGCTTGGTATCCCTTGGAGTTGCTGCATACAAATCAGCTTGAGCTGTAAGAGGAACAAATATACCATTTAGCTGCAACACAAACACAGAGAGTTCGTGTAACAACCGCCAGTAGTACGTACGTGGAGCAACAGGAGAACTGAGGAATGACGAAGTAGCAACAGATGACATTGAAGATGCTGAAGGCACAGACTGCAATTCAGTCGCACCAGCTCCATCCGATGTCTGTTATCATATATAAATAGTTATCGACATCATGTTCCAAAACACTTAATTGCATTGTAGACACACATATATATACATACGCATACGCTACAATGCACTTACATTGCCCAAACCTTCTGTCGGACCACCTGGAGTTGGGATTTGTCCTTCTTTAATCGCCTTCAAGATAGTCGCAGCCTTGTACTTGCAATAGCGTCGCTTCTCTATGATCTTTTCAACGTAGAAAAATCATTTGTGAGACCCCAACCACTCGCAATATAACAGCACTCGTCCTATGAGCTACTTACGTCTGGTGAGATCTCCCCAAACTGCGTGAGGATGTCGAAAAACGTGCCAGCTGCATAGAATGTGCGTGCTGTGTTCCTGCATCAGAATCTGTCAATGCATCTATTCCGTTTATTATCTACATCGCAAGTCGAGCACTCTTTCATACTTGTCGGCCAGCCCCGCGCGATCTTCATCATCAGCTTTTGAAAAGATCTCAAGTGCAAAGTCTTCGCAAATTGACTATACCAAGAATAAGTAGAATCGTAACATCTTCTTGCAAGCAATATACTAATCAGCAGACATACCTGTCCCTCTTCCTGTGTAAATGCCGGCAATTTGTTCTTCTCATCTTCCAGTCGATCCATCAACGGCAATAGAAACTCGGTCGCTTCGTTATCCGAGACATTCGCACGCAACTTGATGCCTAGTTCCATGGCATATTGACGACAGAAGTAGGCGATGAGCTTCGATTCCGGACGAGTATTATCACGATCCAACTCTTCCGCGCGGCGGATGAACGGCAGCAGCGGCTTGAACATCGCCGGAATCTTGGGCTCCGCCATGTTGCTATTGCTGTTGGACTCGTTTTCAAATTGTGACACACAAGCGATTCGGAAATGGGTGTAAAGAACAAAAGTAACGATATGATGTGGCGCTAAAAGTGGATTTTTGTGTTATAACTACCCATGAGAATGGGTAATTGTTAGTTAGCGACTGTCACAGGCAGTGGCTCTGTTGTGAGCTGCAATGTGCGCAAAGTCTTTTCGCCTCGTCGCTTGATCTGCACTTCAATGCATCTTCCGATGGTATACCCCACGGCACTGAGGATATCTTTGGTGTTGCGAACCGTTTTCCCATCAAAGGAGACGACCACATCGCCCGGCAGGAGTCCGCCTTTGTGGGCAGGGGAACCAGGTGCCACGGCTTTCACGATTACGCCTTCCTTCACGTCTGGAAACAATCTACAAAGTACCAAACGTCAGCTCAACCATCATTATTAAGCTACATGACCAACCGGCAATATACGACTATTATATTTACCGGCCAATTTCCTTCAATTCGCGCGTGTTAAAGTTGATCATTTGCATGCCCAGATAAGCTCGAACGACTTTCTTATGCAGCAGCAATTGATCAATCACTTGTGAAGCAGTGTCAATGGGGATTGCAAAGGAAATCCCCACACTACCATCAACCTTCATGGTGTTAATACCAATCACCTCACCATCTAGATTGATCAGCGGTCCGCCAGAGTTGCCCGAGTTGATGGCTGCATCTGTCTGAATAAACTCGCCTCCTTTCTGCGGATATCCAAGCTCGCTGCTATGTCTCGCAACAGCGCTGATAATCCCAGCGCTGACGCTATTCTGCAATGAAAAGGGACTGCCTAGCGCACAGACCCATTCACCCGGACGTAGCTCGGAGGATGACCCGAGACGGATCGTTGGCCACTCGCGCTTCTCGCTGGACTGGATTTGCAACACTGCAATGTCGGACAGTGGATCGGCGCTATGTATAACCGCTGGACACTTGCTACCGTCAGCAAAGGTCACTTGTATCTTTGAATAGCGATTGCATCGCGCGACCACATGTGCATTCGTGATGATCAAGCCTTCACGCATAATGATAAATCCTGATCCGTTGCTGGAGAAGTAACCTACGAAGAAGAAATACACGTATCATTATCTAAGAGGATATGAATATCGATCAATACATGCATAGTCCACGCACCTGAGTCCACCGCAATGTTGACAACTGCTGGTAGTGCCTTCTCCACAGCATCAGCGATGAAGTTTCTCGTTAATCCGTTAATCTTGTCTTGTCTACGGGAAGAAGGCTCCATTCGTGCGGTAGAATCTGACATGAAGGTGAACAGTATCCGGAGTTGGTCAGGATGTTAATATGCAATTATAGCAACTGAGTTGATTACCAATGCGATCATAACTGGCGCCAACACCAGCGACAATAGCACCCATGCCCGCGACTGCGTAAAGTACCCACTGGCAGCGTGAATTGAAAGCAGTAGTAGTGATAGCAGCTGTCCCACTGCTAGTGATGCTGTTAGCATTTGTATTGATACAGCCAGCAGCTCTCAGCGCCGTGCGGCTAGCGCGCCGCGCGATTCTGACACCCCACATTCTCAGAATTTCAACAACTCGCGCTGACAATCTGCCACTACGCCAGGATGTTAAAATGTTAAATAACATATCCACTGCAATGAAAAACCCAAATGGGTTAATGATATGCAAAGTGATTGGATAAAAATACGAACTAGTAACTTCAAGTTGTCGGCAGAGCAGTTTCCTGTCGCTTTGAACGCAGCGGCACATGCTAAGAGCGTCATGCGGCGACGTCTTGAGGATTTCTCTTATTTAAACATGGTCAAAACGTGATTATTCCATCCTAGCTCTTATGTACAATACATTACTAACCGATTAGGTGCTGATCGTCATTGCATGTTGTGTAGGCGGCACAACAACAGCTGCAGGATTTACTCGAGTTTGTTCAGACGCTCAAGCATCAACAGCTGGTTCCGCGTGTTGAAAGGTATGCGCTTTGGCTTTGCATGTTATCGACATTCGTATTCTGTAATCACCGATGTGACTGTGCTCACTGTTCATCGTCAGATTACGATTGTCAAAGATTGGAACGGCAGGGAACTACGGTCTAGGGCTGCAACTTAATATTTTAAAAAAGAATGTACGTCGACGCTCCGAGTTTTGTATCAAAATATTTTCCTGACTGCTCAAAATGACAGCCAGAGGCAATTAGTGGCGCAGAAGAAACAATTCAAATTGCAATCCGCGTACCGCATCATTTCCCATCGGAGCAGCCCATGATTGTTTGTACAGTCGGGACAGAGGTAGACAAAATTCAACTGTTCATTGGTCATGTAAGCATCCGAGGAAGTACCTCGGTAATTTGCTCACTTATCTTGTAGAAACTTCCGCCAGTCCTACGAAGAGATGATCATCTGGAGATTCCATGGCTGGAGCACGGATGGCCAGAGGGATATACTCTGAGTCGACTTATCCACGATATCTGCGAAGCTTTAGATACCCAAGTAGCACCAGTTCATCCCATTGATGCAAAGGATATGAACGGAGAGTATGTCAAACCTTCAGCTCCGATGTTCCATACAGAAGAGCACGTCGAAGGTATGTCATTTCAGACGTTCCGTTTTTGAATAGTATTAGGTTAAGCCACGGTTGACTTTTAATCACTTATGTATTAGATCTCCTTCAAGAGCTCGGCAAACTAGAAGAGAAAGAAACTGTCTTCAAGTGCAAATGGCGAGATGTGCTGCGCCAATTTTCTGCGGTCATGCCTGCAACGCTCGTAGAGTTGTATCGGCTATTGAAAGTGTACTTCCCAAACATGAACCAGAACCGCATCGTATTGAAGGAAGTTCATAGGTTTGCTCGCTTGTATCAAATAAACGCACCTACTGTATAGCATAATCAGGTTTTTACGTGATAATTGCTGTTTAGTGCGAGCGAAGAAGTTAATTTAATCACAGATGAAGTATGAGACGCGAAGGTATACGCACCATACTTGGTATATCGAAATTAACTTTCCTTTTGATGGTCTAGGATGTGCGGTGTCTTCGCGACCAGAAGCGTTTAGTGCTGTACATTTTGATCCAAGGTTTCAATGCTACACTGCTATTGTATTTCAAAAATTTTATGATAGTGCTTATCTGTGACTAGATGTAGATCTGGATGCTCCTCCACCAGTCGAAAGTGTGGACTTGCTTGGATTGAACGGTCCGCCCGCGACGCCATTTATTAAGAAAGAGATTTGTGTGCCCTCACCAATACAGTCACCTTCATCGTCGATGACTCATTTTTTCGCAAAGAATAACAGCGTTCGCCAGATGATGTGGTCGGTTCGTGACCTGCTTTGTGTTTTTCCTTCCACAGTACATTGCGGCTGTGTACTCACTACGTCTGCTTGTGTATGTGGGCCGCAGGAGTTGGAGATAGGTGAATGCGTTGGTGTTGGTTCCAGGTATGGACTAAGATCTCTTTCTACGCCGGTACAATTCGAGTATTGTATCGTGCTAATACAAAATGGCTGTACAGTTGTCGTGTCTACAAGGCGAACTGGCGAGGGACAGAGGTCGCAGTGAAAACGTGAGATGGACCGGACTGAGGATCATCTATTATTTATTCATGTTTGATCCCTTTGTTTTGTCTTACCATAGTTTTACAGGCTCTGATCGCAGAGCTGTAGAGAATGAGTTCATCAATGAGGTGGAGATGATGCAGCATTTAGGGAATCATCCATCTTTGGTGCTATTCCTGGCAGTAATTGTCAGACCACTCAGTCTTGTCTTTGAGTATCTGCCATTTTCGCTCTTGTAAGACAATTTTTTATTGTGAATCATGAAGTATGTCAAGATTTATTGCGCTATCTGTTGCCAGTGAATTGATTAATGGTGTGGAGGACCGAAATCGAAAGATCCCGCCGTTCCCAACGTCATGGACCAAGCGAGTGACAATGATGGTACATTTTCTATTTGTTTTCTCGTGACTGTGTTGGATCTGGACGATGGCACATACTCACCCTTCCCATGAAATCTGCTTCAGTTGGATATCGCCAAGGGCTTGCAATTCTTGCACTCCTTCAACATTGTCCACAGGTACCGAGGCTGTGTTTGATAACTTTTGGTGACTTGTCGTTTTGTTGAAACTATGGATTGGACTACCACTAGGGACCTGAAATCTTTGTACGAGTCGTTTCGTGTTTTTCTTTGCATTGTCATGTTAATCGATGATTGATGTCGTATACTCCATGGCAGAAACCTGCTCATGACGCCTGAAGGCAGAGTAAAACTTGCGGGTGAGTGCAACGGCTTTGTTATCGATGAGCTGCCAACCTCACTACATCCGATGTTGTGGTGCAGACTTTGGTATTTCACGGATCGCCAAGAGCACGGATCTGATGACTGGCTGCTGCGGAACGTTCCAGTGGATGGCTCCGTACGAATGTCAAAGACATAACCTTTAGTGATGCTTCTCAGTATGTGTTGACTTAAAGATTTTTTTCCTGCATAGCGAGGTCATTACGAGTCAGACCTACTCAATCTCAGCGGATGTCTACAGCTTTGGAATAATTATGTGGGAAATCTGTGAGGCTACGGCGCCATTCGTGGGGATTGCTCCGGGGTTCATCCCTATCACCGTGGTGCAGGAGAAAAAACGGCCAGCAATTTCAGCGAAAACTCCAGCGGTGCGTTTTTGTTATGCGTTCGTCAGGAGTACTTACATCTCTCGAAAGTGACAGTGGAATCTATTTTGTAATTGTTTGACAGCCCTTGCGTGAACTCATCCAACGATGTTGGCATCATGATGCTTCCTCTCGACCAACCGCTGCTCAGATTGTGGGAACTCTCCAGAGTTTCTTTCCTAAAGCGTGAATGGGAGCGCTCAATGTAGTCAACGCAAGGCTGTAGAGATTACTAGAGATGAATGTCTACTTCACACATATAAAACAAGCTTTGTCTTCTATCACAACTACCTGAAACACGCAAGTCCTTCTACATATTGCTTTAATTGCGAGCGAAACAGTTGGCTTGTAATGGGCTTGGCGCTTTTGATGTCACTCAGTGGATTGTTCACGACCGTATCAACATAAATCTGAGCGTATATGTGTTTCAGCACGCCGCTAAGATCCCCCGCTTGGTTGTCCGTCATGAGAATGAATCGCAAGCCACTAGGCGTCTCATACTGGTGACACGTGTACGCGTTTGTTTGGTATCGCTGCATGCCCTCCATCTGTGGTGCCCCCGTCGTTTGGTCACTCATGAAGCCAGTCGCTGAGAACGGATCCGTCGATTGCGCTGATGTGGGCGCGAGTTTGAAGACGAATTCTTTGAGTGAGAACAGCAAGCCAAAGAGCAAACGCTTCTCCTCTTCCGGATCGGAGTAAGCCACGGTCCTGACAGTGCTGCTGTTCCACTTCTCCTGATACAGACACGAGCCATTGCGCGTGTAGATGTAGAACGAGAAGATCATTTTCGCGGTGGCACAAGGAGATCACAATGATTTTCCCTCCTGCCGTCCGCTCATCCACTTCGTCCGCTACTTACCCTACCCGTCCTCTGATTATCCACAATCGCTGTCCACTTCTATGTCTCAGATTGTTGGTGCAGCTGGACATAGAGGAAGAAGCAGACGAGATGGAAATGGTGGAACCCTTGCAACTCAGTGTGGCGGTAGCTGTGAATAATAAAGCGGATGTGCGTGCATGCGTGGAGCATGTTGCAGATGCGTGTAAGTTAGCAGTGGTGGAGGAAGACGCGTCGGGTGTTATGATCACAGGACTGAACTCAAAATCACAGCAACTCGCACTGGCGTGCTTGCTGCATTGGAGTTTGACAAATGCAGGTGTGGAGACACCCCAAGTAGCGGTAGGTCCGCATAAACTTAATTACATGGATCTGTGCATTGCTAATGTGAGAGAATGAACAAGATACTGATCTTCTGGTATCTGTAGGTAATTGATATTACCTCCTGTACGAGGTCACCGCTGCATGAAGTGCTGGGTTGTGAGAAAACCCAACTGGAACCACTGAGCAGCTGTGTGCATACAGTCGAGGGGATTACACTCGTGAACTTGGTTGTGGAAGAAAGCGCACAGATCGTCGATTGCCGGGCGGAAAACGCATTCTTGGGCGTTGAGCCATCGAATACCGTGTCTGGGCACTTGAGTGGGGCGTCCAACGTGCCGTTTGCATTCATTCTGGACGCAGAAACGGAGACATTTCTACCTTCACAGGAGCTGCTGGACGTTTTCGAAAGTGCAGGAATTGATATGCAACAGCAAATTGCAGTGGTTTCGTCCAATATCACCGAAGCAGCTGCCGTTGCCACCGCATTATTGCTCGCAGGTCATAAATCCGTGTCGCTGTGCTTAACACCGCTATCGTACGAGCTTGTGAGTGCGTTTCCTGTGTCATATACCGCCGATATCTTTACACAAGACGGGCTCTTGTACGCCGATCAGTCATCAGGTGGAGCATTCGACTTATCACCGCTACAAGCCGCTGCGAATGCCCTCACTGACGTGACAGAGATTAATCGCGCCTACACAGATCGAATCAACAATAAAGGTGAATACAAACCGCAAAAAAAACAAGAAGACGAATCCGAACAGGATGAAATCGTGTGGATTAAGGACGGACATCGTTTCTTCGATATGCCGAAAGCGGTGACGAAAGACGAGTTTCTGAACGCCTCGCAAGCGATCTATCGCGTGGTATCATTCGTTCTTGCTCCCTTTGGATTTCCAGCAACGCTTCACGAAAAGATGACGCTCTCGGAAGTAAAAACCCAATCTGGATCTCTTTTCCAAGACGTCATTGAAGTCTGCTCGGACATGGTTTACGCTCAAAAAGGGCTGACGGAAGGAGCGATGGCCATGAGTGTCCACAAATGGATTGAAGAGAAGAAAGATGCAGACTGCTCTGCACGCGTGAAAGCCATCAACGAGATATGGGATGTTATATACGACATCCCGCGTGTTGTTGAAGTAAAGGCGGTGAATGAGGATGATGTCGTCACAGTCGCCAAGGAGCTCCGACGACGTTTACTGGATGAAGTAGCGAAGCGTACTCCATGGGCATTGAGTTCAACTGAAGAAAACGGTCAAACTGAAAAAGAAGAAGAACGCGAAGCAGACTCAGAGAATACGACGACCAGTGACTCCACGCACTGGCGATCTATGTATCCAAGTGTCGTGTATGCATTGGGCTTCATGCCACAAGAGCCATCGTCGAACAAAAAGAAACTAAGTACATTGCAAATCAAGTCATTCATCCAAGCCGTTGCAGAAGCAGCCTGGGATGTCATCCGCGACAAGCAGATGAGTCAGATCGAGTTCCAAGCGTTGTGCGATACTTTGACACCAGAAAAGCGGGATACAGTCGTCGACGAGAGACATCTCGCTGAGCAAAGTCTTTACGTCATGAAACATTTCCTCACGCGTTCGGTGACGGTCGAAGACACATCCACTGAAACACTGGCATCCGTGCGGAATGCGGTGGCATCTGGTGATCGAAAAGTTCGCTCTGGTCGCCATCACGCCGCCCTTACCGACTACTCGCAGGCCTTTGCGCACCTTCCAATTCATCATAAAGAGCTGGACAAAGTTTTGGTTGGCCGTGCTAACTGCTTTATCGAGCTGGATCAACTGACACGCGCACGAACGGAAGCTGAAATTGCTCTAAAACTGAACCCTTTCAGCGCAGGGGCATACAACGCCTTGGGACGTGTTGAGGAAAAGCTTTCCCATCCTCAAGAATCAATGCAGCACTATGTGACATCCTTCATTTTGGACGGCTCACGCTCTCCAGAACACGCAGAGTCCATCGATCGTGTATCTCGCTTGGTCGGACGGAACGTGGCAAAGGATATTTTCAACGAGATGGTGATGGTACACGAAATGCCATCAGAATGGCTCGTGCAGAGTTACTTTGATTCGTTTGAACATGATGTTGACTATGCTGCACGTGTGCCGTTCGATATCGAAAAGTCTGTCTCACGTGATCACGCAGACTTGGATGCGCCGACGTTGCTGTATCGTGCCATTCATTTCAAACGTCAGCACAAGTATCATGAAGCGCAGCGTGATTTGTTTGCTGTTGTTAAAATGGAGCTGGAGCCAGAGTTGCAAGCAATGGCGCTGAATCTTCACGCTTCTTTCTTATATGTTGTTGGGGACGTAAATGCAGCTGTTGTGGCGATTTCTGAGAGCTTACAACTAAATCCATCCTCAGTGAACGCACTTGTAAAAAAAGGTGGTTTCCTTTCTGAACTCGGAGAAATGGAACAGGCAGCAGGATGCTTTGATGAAGCCATGGAGCTGGATCCTAATGAAGCCGACGTTCACCTGCATATGGGCCAAATGGAGCTCCTGAATGGGAACTACTACAAGGCAGTGCAGTGTTTGCGGAGATCCTTGTCGCGGTCGGATGCCCTGGCGGTCACACACGTATCCTATGGCATGGCGCTCTACAAATCCGGATCGATCTACCAAGCTACAGACGTTTTCGAAGAGGCGGCGATCGCGTTTCCGAAGTCACCTGAAGTCCATCTCTTCTATGGAGAAGTGTTGGCAGACCAGGGCAACTACGCTGCCGCCATGAAGCACTTCCTAAAAGCCTTTGAGCTCTCTCCGCAGTGCCCACTACCGTTCCTAAACGCTGGGCGCGTCTATGTGAGCACAAATGATCCGATGCGCGCGATTGCGCATTTCGAACAGGCGCTAGTTATCGATCCGCGCTGCAGCTCGGCGCACTTGGACATCGCGCAGGTTTTGTTTGCGCAGGGCCGCACCGCGGAGGCCATGAGTCACTTTGACACTGCTGCGACGTGCTGTCGGTTCTTACCGGAAATTGAGGAGGTTTGTGCCTGTCGGGAAATGGCCAAGATGCAGCTCAAGGTCACGGAGATCCTCGGTGTCGAGTTGCGTCACATCATGCGCAGTCGCTAATGTGCCGTACGTTGATGTTAGAGACTTGACGAAAGGAAACGTCAAAGGTGGTGATGACCTTCATTCTCCCACTACGAAATTCATAACAGTTTAATGTTTTGTTAATATGATACGGGTAGTATTGTTGAAAAGCCGAACAGCTCAGAATTCAAGTTGGTTGAACATAGCGGCAAATTACTTTCGTTGATCAATCAAGTAGCGCTTGGATTTGAAAGACAATCATGGCGAATGGCGCGCATCCAGCATTCTCCTTTGCGGTTATTGTCAGTCTCGCCGGTGGCGCAGGATATGTACTGAAGCGCCACCTCCCATCGCTTGTCGGAGGTACCGCTCTGGGTGTCGCGTTCCTTGGTGCTGGTATGTTGGTGTTGACAGACACTATCACCGACCATCAATTCACACAAGGCACATCTGTGGCCATGTCGGGGATTATCACAAGTGTCATGGGTAGACGCGCACTTCTGACGGGCCTTCGTGCTCCAGCTCTGATCGCCACATGTGGTGCCGTATCTGCTGGCTACCACGCACATCAACTGGCGAATCCTCCGCGACGATTGAAGTATGTTTCTGGTGCGCCACCAGTGCCATCATCTTCTTCATCTTCAGCCGCTTAAGGTCACATCCTTTTCAAGTTCAAGAGCGTACTGAAAATGAGATCAAACATCAAGCAGCAAAAATCTAATGCATATAAATTTGCGTAATTGCGTTTCTACGAAAAATAACAAACACACCTTCGACAACCAGGCTGATAACGACTACATGTACCTGAAATAACGATATCCACCTATGGTTTGATATCCAATGTAGGGAGCGCATCATTGGCTAAAAACCAGTTTTTACAACTTTTGATTTGCTATTATTTGACTCAGTATTTATTTTGACAATAATATCCAATTTACTTTAGCCTTTATTCCCCACTTGTACAGCGCGTTGTACAAATGATGTGGGGAATGAAGATTAAAACTAGATTGCCTTGAGAGTAGACTCTAGGATTCATTGGATGGAGAGACTCCTTGATGGCTCTTGCTGCGTGTGCAATCATCTTGAAAGGCCATGTTGACGATCAATCGTGTTTCCAGAAAAATGAAATTATACACCTTGGGTGGGGAAAAAAGGTTAAGATATATGGAGTTAGAAAAATCAACTCTTGAATGAATCGTTTCCGGCTTCTCAATAGCGAAGCGTATTGAATTCAAGTATTTATCACCTCACGTCCTAGCGGTCGTCCATTGAGTGTTGCTTCAACACCATTTGCCAAGATGGAAAGAACTGTAGCTTTGAGAAACAGCATAATCAAAGGCACCGAAAAAATCAAACCAACTACGAGGCGTGCTTGTTTTTGAACGTTGTGATAAAATGGCATCAAAGAGCGACGGTATTGAAGAGAAGACCACTAAAAAGCGGAGAGCCCGCTCGGATTTTGCGGAACGGAAAGTCCGATAAAAGCAAATAGTCTACACCACTGTGAAGACTGGGTGGCGAAAGTTCTGCAAAGACAAAAGAATAGCAAAAAAGATTGATGAGGCTGTGCGACTTTGTTCAAGAATACCATGTAAGGCATCCATACTGGCATCCGTCCATGCTCTGTGATTATTGGAACCTGGCAAAGAACTTCCTTCATTGGATAATAACCTTTTCAATCGATGCACATCTGCAATAGCCAACTTGGCCGGCAGCGGAAAGGTTCATTCTGACTTGGAGACCAGTCTAGACCTTTACAGGACCTGGCACCCTTCAGTTTATGAGCCGACAGAGAAGAAATCCTATATGACTCAGATGTTGGTTATGATCGCTCAGCACGCAAGGCAAAATTTTCAAGTCAGCAATCGATTGACGTTCTGCTCCCGGTTGTGTAAGTGGATGTGCCTGCAGATACGTCTTCACAACAGTGACTATTTTGAAAAGCATCAAGGCAAGATAATCAAGAGTAATGTTTCACTGCTGGTTCGTGCAAGCACCCAAACTCAGGATAGCTTATTCGGACAGATGCTCGCGTATGGAAACGCAAGTTTCACAAGCTCAGCTAAAGGCAACATTGCTGTTCCCACAACGATCCTACGGAAGAAAATTGGTTCCAGGTGTCGTGTTGTTGATGTAGACGAGTTCAGGACGAGCATGCTGTGTTGTGCTTGTCACAAGAAGATGAAGGGGTTCGTCCTTAATGGAAAAATTGTCAGTGACGGTCTTTATGGTGTGCGACACTGCAAAAATAGTGAATGTCATCGCACATTGTGGGACCGTGACATCAACGCCGCAATAAACATTTTGAGACTATTCATCGACCAAGTGAAGGAAAAGAGGAGACTCGAGGCGTTCACGAGGAAAGAAAATGAATTGGTACTAGAAGTCAAAACTGAAGTAATAAAAGTCCTCACTGTTATGATCCCAGGAACGGATGGGTGTAACTATTTTCTCATTGTACCATGCATGGTACAATGATGTGGGGAATAAAGGTTAGTCTCACTGCAGGAATCCCTTGTAAATGGTTTACGACGCGATTGATGGTCATGCTGGAAGTTATCCATCAAGTTTGCATCATCAATTTATTTTCAGCCAATTATCGTCATGATATAGTCCTTCAAAACGAAAAGCACTGCTTTTTATCCATCAGTCTTGCTGCTTCAGGTTTTTTTCAAGCCCCTCATGTCCGATCTTGATACAATTGCGCGTTTCTCCGCATTTCAATTTCAACACTTGAACAAGCAAAGCAAGGAAAGAGATGGCGCACCATCCCACGTACACCATGGCCGCGCTACTGGGCGTCGGCGGCGTCTTTGGCTACATGAAAACCAAGAGCGTCCCCTCACTCGTGGCAGGCGTCGCGCTTGGTACTGGCTTCGGCCTCGCTGGCTACATGCTCCAGAACGGCCGCATGACGAACGGTCATGGCGTCGCACTCTTCTTCTCGACCATTACCATGTCTGCCATGGGAATTCGCGCCATTCGGTCCCGCAAGACGCTACCTATCGCCATTTCGTCGATAAGTGCAGTGTCTGCAGCTTATCACGCGCAGAGATTCACGGAATGGATTGGACAAGAAGATTAAACACCAACTGTACCTGTTGTCATCATCACATGTGAAGAACAAAGCGACCTGATCACGATTTTAACCATATGCGTATGAATGGAAAGGTTTGATGAAAAGCATATCTACACAAATCTATCTATTCGCTTACACTCTTGTGGTGCGTTGAGCTGGAACTGCTGCTACTCGTACTACTGCTACCACCTGAGCTCTGCACTGAAGATACACAGGCAGCCAACATGTCTTCAAACATGACACCGCTCATGTTTGTGGTCAAATAAACCACATCTTCTACGGTTGGCTCGCCTTCCGTTCTTCCTTCCGAGAGGTACGTGGAGTTTCGCACGCCAGGAGAGACGGAAATCTCCACACGGAAGCGATCTTCGCACTCTTCGTCTAGTGTCGGCATCTCAAATACGCGAATAACAATGTGCGCCAAGTAATCGAGCTCACTGACTCGATCTAACGCCATCCGACCACTGTCGGAGATCATCTTAGATTCACAAAAGACGTATTTGCGCTGCGGCATGCACTCGTTCACACTGATGCCCATACGTTTGAGGATTTCATTGCTGTACTTCTCCTCCTCAGGCGAAATGTCGCATTCACCATCCTCGCCACCCTGTTGATGGCGAGCGCGCCAGCTAGGACATTGGAAACGAAGCACGTTGAGCAACGTGTGGATGTGGCTTTCACTGGTAAAGTAAAGCCGCGTGCGCACTTGCGTCGCCGGGCTCTTGATGCGCAGCTCCTTCGCATAAGAAGGATCAAGACGATAGCCATGATGCTCTACATGTTGATCTAGACCATCTCCTGTGTCGGAATCAGTGGAAGCGGAAAACGGTTGGTAGCCTCCATACAAGCTATTGTTGGTCGTCAGCTGTTCCCCGTCGGCGGTTGACGCCATGACGGCGACGATATCCGCCCGGATCTTGGCGCATAGCGCCTGGGAGACTCGAATCCCTATCGACTGTTTCTCTGCAACCTCCATACCGTACTCCTGGCTCACATAACAACTAGCAAAAGCGTCTGAAAGCGTAAATAGCTCTTGACCATACCGCAATCCCACGTGAGAGTTATGGAGCAGATCGTATTTGATGCAATCGTGGACGTCCGGAATTTTACTCAAATCGTACTTCTCTGTTTTCGGTGAGTAGAAATCGCGATACAACTTGTCCCAGCGCTCAAACATTAAGGAAAATGTTTCACCCATGTATAGAGGTGTTTTCTCATCCGCAACTACAATGGCACACCATCGGATACTTTAGTGATTAACAAACTATCAGGTTAACACACAATTACGACACTAATGAAAGCACTCACGTTTGTCTTGTGCATGTTCCTGGATCTCGCATTTAAACTTTCGAATCAACTCATGAAGACGGTTAAGAGCCTCCATCGAATTCTTGATGGTCGCCAGCGCTTGTAGGATCGATTCCGTTTTCAATGGAGCAATCGCCGCCGCTAATTCTTCTGTAGACGCATAGTCTCGCTGCAGCAAGTTCTTTAGCTTTTCTTTTGTTCGCTCAATTTCTTCGTTCGCATCGGCCTGGCCAGAATGATCCAGCATTTTGTTGGCATCTAGTTCGATAAGAATACACAACAATTAGAACTAGTCAATACATACACTATGCTTTTTTGGCGCGCAGCCATGCCCTCATACCTTTTCCAAGCGTCGTCACTAGACTAACGAGGATGGGAGTCAAGTCACCTTCAAGCTCAAGAAATCCCTTCGCGAACGCTGCCGCGGTCATCTGAACTCGACCTTCGTCAGATGTAAAGATCTTAAGGTCATGACGGAACGTGGAATGCAAACGCAGCAGCCCACCCTCTTCCACAGGGTAAAGTCGATTGCGAAAGGACATACCAAGCTCTTCACCCTGCTGCTTTCCCATCGCTGTGAGATCTCCGCCCCACTTCAAAATCATCAAAATTTCGAATCTATCGGGTGAAGACTGCTGACGACGCGGTTTGAATTGCACCTTCCGATTAATGCCAGCGAACTTCCATCGCTCAAGCACGCGTTTCATCTGCAGCAATTTCTCGAAGCTATCGCCACCTTCCTCTTCCCACACAGCCTCCTTCGAACCGACGCCAGGGGCGTAACATTTGATCAGATTCCGCACGATATTGAGCAATTCCTGCAAATCAGCGACAGCCTTGACCTTCACTTCCTCATATTTATCCTTGGTGCGACGCGCCTCGTAGAAATCGACAAAGTCTTTCTCCCACACCACCGTCTTCAGTTTTTGCTTTGGAGTGCGATCTCCGTGTCGCACCACGGCGATCACACATCGAAGCTCCTCCTTCTTTTCTTCGTCCATGCCGTGGCCACTTGCAGCACTGGTAACACTTGATTCAGAAATATCGGATCCAGAACTTTGTCGGGTCAATTCTTTCCACTCGCGATTCGTAGATTCCGTCGCGTACTGTGGGCAGAGTTGCGGTGCGGGGCCAGTGTTGGAATTAGAACGGCGTTGACGAAAGTATCGTGATCGTAAAGCAGATACCAAATAGTTGTGCAGCACCAGACCACAATCATCATAGTACTTTTTTGAATTTTTCACAAAACTCCACCCATTGACGTCACATACGTACGAATTTCCTCGCACGCGCAGCAGATCGAAGCCACATACAGTCTGATGGAACGCCAAGCACACTTTTCGAGCGATTTCCTTCTCTTCCGAGTTCAGAATCACCGGATAGCGCACTTCTTTGCCAGCTGAATCACGCATTACCCGTCCGTCAAGCACAGGCGATTTTCGCGCTTCGGCGTGGCCGTAGCTCGAGCCAACTGTGTATACTTTCACGTCCGTGCCCTGTGTGTTGAGAAACTCTTCGTATATGTACGAGCGATCGCGACGGATATGGTTGATGTCTGGATAAAACTCGCTCGAGCGATCACCAACCTTGCGGAACAAGCGCTTGCTACCGCCACCAGCACTCGTTGGATAATAAATGTAGATGTTGTGGTCCTCGGCATCGGCGGGTTTCTCCACAAAGGGTTTATTAATACGTACGCCGTTGACGACGACATAGTTCTCTGATTCTTCTACCTCGTCTTCTTGCCCAGGGATATCTCGATTCACGACGGCATGACGGGGCACAGGGATGTTGTGGCGTGTGAGCATTGCATATACTTTACGACGATCAAAAAGTACATGCTGCATGTGAAGGTCATTAACGAGCACAGGATGCACTAGTTTCACGTATCGTTCTGCTTTTTCCAGCGGGAAACCCGTGGAAAAGAAACTGATGAGCGCGTCGCACACTGGCCATTCTTCTACAGGTTTGTTGAGGATGATGTCATCAGTGAAGATATAGATATCGAACTGCTGTTTTTTGCGTAGTCGTCGTAGGATCTCCTGCATAGGTTTGGAGGAGGTTTTCTTCTCCATTGCACATACGCCCACCACATATTTTTTCACGCCCGCAGGCGGATCCGCCGTTGTCAGCGTCTGCATAATGGAAATATGGGCATCCCTTATGACTTCAAAGAATCCACGAAAAGGAACTGCCCATGCACGAGTCGCTATTTTTAACCAATTGTAACGCGGCATTCACTATTTTTAGCCATTTAAGAACCTAAACGCAAAAAAATCTATTTTTAGAATTGTGTGGTGGACGAGACGGCGAGTAGAGTGGATATGGATTCCAGTTGGTGACTCAATGAGTGACAATAGCACTTGCATTCTGTAAAGTCCAGTGAAGCTAATGGTAATACAACAATGGATCTTTAAGCTAATGCCACATAAAAAATCGCTCTTTTTATATTTACAGTGACCCCTAACCTGCATGACCCGCTGTATCATTAGACACTCATTTGCGCACTTGTGCCGTCGATTATCGCGGCGTACTCTTCGTGATCGTGGAAAACATGCTACATCCCTTCGATGACGAGCGTACTTTATATGGGAGATCATGGTCTCGTACGTGTCAAGGATCTCGAGCACAGCCTATTGAGGAAAACGGTTTATTAACAAGCAATCCGCAAGTCAAGGGAGCCAAAAACAGCCTAATTCTTAGGTTGGCCAAAATCCAAAAAATCCGCTATTCGTGCTCTACGAAAATGTGTGGCAGTTCGAAACAGATCCGTCCAAGAAAACTTGTTTCCCGTGATTATTATCCAAGTCGTAGCATCCAGAGAGGAGAACTGGTACGACAAAATTTGCATTTTCTGTCAGATGGTCATCGATTTTGCGATTCTCAAGGTCGTTCAGAACATAAAAAATACCACAATACCATTTTTGTCCAATGATATACTCTGTAGCACATAGTATGGAACTCAAGTGCTGAAGAGTGGCTTAAGACACCAACAGTATTGCACCAATAACTCGAAGATTGCCGCCAAATTACTTGGACGACAAACACTCTTGACAATATTAGAGCTCATTTTATTCAATATGGTTAGGGTAAATGACATATATGAAACGAATTATGAATCAAAAGAAATAAAAACGATGACCATCAAGCTAAAACAATGCCAAAATGGAAGCGAATACTCATCTTTGACTGCTAATTACTCGACAACCACTAGTTCGATTTGAACGCTGTTTGCTTTGTTCATCATTACAAATAAAAAACTATCCTATGCCAAAATATTATGTGCTAAAAGGCAGTTGCGGATTTTTTGAGTTTAGGAAAACAACTGAAAACTGGCACCGTTGGCTCGCGGATTGCTTGTTAATAATACTGTAGCGACGAGCTAAGGAGGTTGTTATCTGTACCACTCTTGAGCCACGTACCGTGAAGAAGATCTTCGACGAAAATGAAATTAGTGAATGGATAGCTCGCGATACCCTTCAGCAAAACCTCGTAAAAGTACCATTGAATTGAGTCCGCTTTGTCGACGAGAAACAGCCAGTTGCTGAACAGCAGAGTCTCTATCAAGCACGTAACTAGGACTTTGATTGTTACCATTTGATTCTTACTGACTGTGACAATCATTTCTGGTGCCTTAATGTTGAAATCACACACTCCAAGTGGTCAAATCCAAAGTCCGACAGCATTTCGTTTGGTACTACACTGACAGAACTATCTGCGATGACGAAGAACTGGGACAGTTCGCTCAAGATCCAGATATCTGCCACAAACACTAACAGGATTTGCGACCCGAGAGAACTGATACTTGCTCCGGCATAGCACGAGTTGGTCCGGATTCAGATAGTTGGTGTGTTCCCGCGTCAGTGTCAACAAACTGTTTTTACACCCAGTCAAATTCGTCGTCATGTTCTTGTTCAGATATTGCGGCTGATATAGATAGGCGTCAATCCCAGTTGGTGGAGCTATGTACTCTTGGTTTCCGAGGTGCAAGTCTGGTGCAATACAGCACGTGAACAATGTTCCAGCAACGAAAGATACTATCACGATTCGTATAATTGAAGACGTCTGTGCTCTGTGGGGTAGCGACCACAGTGAAGGTTGCATTGGCCCCCAAGGAGCATTGTAGTCCAAAGTTGCACGTGGCGGATCCGAAACCCACGCTATCGCCTTGGAAGAAAAGTATCACCTTGCTCTTATCTTCATTTTGGTTGAGAAAGACCTGGAAAACGTACGTCACATTGGATGGGTAGCCGTTGATGGAATTCGTGTAATCATCAAAGACACACCACGTTTCCCGTCTGGATAGATCAGCATGCCATCGTCAAGAACTGTCAGTTGATCTTATCCACAGCACAGCCGTTGGAGACACTAAGTATACACTTGGTATCTCTCGCATTGTATCTGCTGGTTGTTCCACACAGAAAATGAACTGTCATCGATATAATTTTCACATGACATCACAGAGTATAATGAAACGAGAAGCAGCAGTAACCGAAGTGATGAAGTTGAAGAAGAAACTGTAGTCACTTGTGGATGTAAATGTTGTAGACTTAGTTGGTGAATAGGTACACAACGTCGATGGCATATCTTCACCTGCTGGATGAGACACATGTAAAGTGCCATTCAAATTGACAGTTGTTACATGTTTTCGAAGGCATCATGCGTGTGAAGACTAAGCAAGAATAATTTCTGTCTGCCCGTGAGATATTGCAGTGGGAGTCAATTTAACGAAACGAAGTGAAGCAATTTAAGAAACGATACCGTGTCACTCGGTGCAAATCATCTCTCTTTCTTCTTGGCAGGTGGACTGTAGGAAAGTGACTGTGGGCTAATTGCCCATTCGGAAGCGAGTGAGGTTCTCCATGCCAAAGAGATCCTGGCCTGTCTGACTTCTCCATCGGGAAATTTCACCTGAAGAGGATGATGTGTTTTCATAATCATAGAAGTGTGACAAAGTCATGGGAAGCAACTTTATGTGGAGTCAGACGAGCATGCGCTATGGTCATCAAGTGTTGGAACACACTATAAGATTTGTATTAATGCTTTATCAAATGAAAAGCATAAACAAAAAAGGAGAATGCTACGGCGTTTAGCAGACTGGGTGGGCCGTGGTCGTACTTGGCGTAGTGGTAGGAGTGGACGGAGTCGCAGTGGTAATGGACGGCGTTGTAGTCGTAGTAGATGGCGTCGTAGTCGTAGTGGAAGGCGTCGTAGTAGTGGTGGATGGTGTTGCCGTGGTAGTGGATGGTGTTGCCGTGGTGGTGGATGGTGTTGCCGTGGTGGTGGATGGTGTTGCCGTGGTAGTCGATGGTGTTGCCGTGGTAGTCGACGGCGTTGTGGTTGGCGCATCCGTGGAGCTGCCCGAGCCAGAGGATGGAGTGAGACCGAGCAATTCCTTCAAGGCATCACCCAAAACAACGCCAGTGTCGCTGACTACCGAAGCGTAGCCCTCAGAGTTGAGGAAGACGTGTTGGGAGCCTTCAACGAAGAATGTGGTGACCTTGGAGCTCACAGACTCATACACGTCGATGATCTTGTTCACGCCGGCCATGAACTCGTCCTGCGAGATGAGGTCATCAAAGGGGAAGCCGAGAATGCCCTGGGCCAGGAACGCATAGAACGTGCGCTGCGTCGTGTCGTTCTTGCTCGAGATGAAGAGCCAGTTGCTGTACGGAATTTCCTTCATGAGTCCTGAGATCATGGATGAGATCGTCTCAGTGTGAGCTTTACAAGTCGTGGCGAATTCTGCAGGAGCCTTCAAGTCGACGTCGCAGGCGCCAAAAAAATCGAGAATGACGGATGAGTCGGTGTCCACGGGTACGACGCCAACGTAGCTGTCTGGCAGCAACGAATACTTGGATGATTCGTCCAACCCCCAAAGATCGGCCACGAAGGCACTGAAGGCCTGTGAACCAAGTGAGCCGGCGCTAGCGCCTCCAAGAACAATTTGATCTGGATCGGGGAAATTTTCACGTGCCCAATTGAGTGCAGCGAGACTGTTGGCATAGCCAGACATGTGCATCGTTTTGTTCAGGTTGAGGCACTGCTTCTGGCCGAGGATGACCTCCACCCCTACCGCTGGTGCGGGGTACACTGCATTGCCGACATGTAGATCGCCTGTGCAGTACGGGATGTGCACAACGTTCCAGTCGCGGAAGAGATTTGCTTCGTTCGAGCGATTAAAGATGCCGGTGCTGAGAGCTCTCGCTGACGTTGAGAACGTGGCGCTGGTACCAAGTGAACACTGAAGACTGAAATTGCACGTGTCACTGTCGAAACAAGCCCCACCACCCTGGAAGAAGAGCAGTAGTTTTTTCTTGTCCTGGTCTTGATTGGGGAAGACCTGGAAGAAGTAAGTCGCATTGGTGTTAAAGCCATTTGTACCGGTGTAGTCGTCAAACGCACAACGCGTTTCACCACCAGGATAGATGAGGACGCTACCGTCCAACGCCGAAGGTTCGATCGCATTGGCAGCGCAGCTGTTGGATTCGCTGACGACGCATTCCGAGTCGCCTGCACGGTATCCACTGGTGACACCACAGAGTAGCGCAACAAGCGCTCCAAATTTCCACATGATTTGGTGTTGCTTTTCTGATTTTCGGGGTGGAAATGTGGTCGTTGGCCAGCGGATTCAGAAATGCAAAGGAAGGAGATGAAGGAAACCAAAAAGAGTTTAGGCATCTCCAGCCAGGATGTAAAAGAACAGGCCTTGAACTACCGCGGCCGTCGTCCCCTGCTCATTTATCACCCAATGAAAAAGTGTTTACATCTGAACTGCAACCTTCTGATCCCACTCTTGCGGCTGTTAGACCCAAAGTCAGCATCGAAGTAATGGAACCTTCTTCCATCACGCCACACTAGGGTGACATGTCAAACAATTCGCACATCTTCCTCTATGATCGGTGATTATGAAGCAATAGTAAAGCTTTTGGATTGAGCTGATTACGCTTGTACCAGAAAGAACGCATCACTTATCTACCTCTTGACTCGAACAGCTACACCTCTATTCCGTTCTTTTGCACCCTCTTGCAAGCAAAAGAGGCAACCGCACACCAATAGATCATCATTTTCCATGTATTCAGTGGTATGGTGTACATCAATCCCACTCTTATCTCCCATTCCAAGCATTCGCTAACCAGGCGCTTGACAGACTTGATTCCACCATTTTCATCAGGTGCTCATCTCTATGATGAAGTCAACGTCCTTAGCCAATCAGCAGCTCCCAAACGTCGACCAGCAATACTCGCACTTAATCAGATATATCATTCGTACTTAATCAAATTATCGTACTTTAATGGGAGATACTGTACGGCTCTCACTGTCTTCCTAATCTGACCAGCAGCTACACAGCAAAATACAACAGCACATGGGAAAGCGGGTATCCTTTACGCGTGTGCCAGTGGGCACCAAGCAACGATCACCTACGCGAATTGGCTATCGCGAGTATGTGCTGACTGTTGCTAGTCAGTTGTACTTCTCCAATTTCTATCGACTGGTTTACTTCTTCATGATTGTGTCCAGCATGGTCTGTCTGGTGTGGGTAAGAAATAATCGTTCATGTTGATCGTCCTCTGTACACACTGCCGCTGTCGGATCTAACGTATAGTGAACTAACGTTTGGCACTGTTTGTGTATTCAAATGACGTTGTCTTAGACGGGGCTCAATGACTGGACAATGTAAGTAAATTTCGGTTGTAATGAGATATCACCTTTGGGATCTAATGAAAAATTCTCATACGCCTGGGATATTTCGTGTTGATTTGTAGACCATCTTCCGTTATATTCATTTCGCTGGAAATTACCGTCAGTGCACTATTGGTATTCGAAGTACTGCTGCGTATGATGGCGTATAAGACGGTAAGAAAAAGTGAACAAAACGCTTGTACATTCTGCTCAAATTTCACGTAATAATGTTCCATGTTATACAGCGCTTTTGGTCGAAATGGTGCAACATCTTCGACGTCGTGGCGCTCGGTATGTATTTATGTTGCTAAAGTCGGTCAAATTAGTTATGACAGCATTGACTAATCGTACTAAATATGGCCCTAGTCATGAGTTTGATCTCTGTCGCTATGTATTTCAACGAAGAAGGCGTCCTGGGGGAGCTGGAAGAGGTAACGAGTGACTCTGTTCTCGCACTCCGAAGTGCCGTGCAATACGTTCGATTGGCGATTTTCCTCAAGTAAGTACTGCGCTATCGATAATGTCACTATGTAAAGTGTCGATGTGATTATTTGGATTGATACTTGTTGTGAAAAGGAATCGCACAGAGAAGATCTCTACGCACAACAGCGAAATTGACTTCGCTGGTCTCGATATGGATGACCATCCGGACGACGAGATTGAACGCGAAAAGATGTTGAACGCAGAGAACGGTCTAGGCAGTGAAAGTGATGATGATGACGAGCATTTGGAGGTCGCTGTGAAATAGCACGACGACTTGCAGGTTGTGAGGGAGAAGGGATGCTTATGTGGTGGTATTATTGATATATGGATGTGCGATCAGCGTAAATGCAAAGTTTCGTCGCGTATATATTGGCTGTGCATGCGCTAAGTTAGAAGAAGAGTAGCTTCATCAGAATGGCCCAAATTAAATGCATCGCACTGTCAAGAACAACAACTTCTCAGCATTGATTTCATCACATGACAAACCCGACAAATATTGAACATACCTGATAAACGCCAGCAACGGTAGCATTTTCTCCTTGGATAAATGTTCCGAAATGACGCTCCAGAGGTTGCTCAACAGGAAAAAGAGCGACCAAGCCATGCACAAGAGGAGCACGACCCAATCAAGTCCATCAGCAGGAGCCATGCACACAATCTAAAGCAATCAACATCTCCTGTCAACCAGAAACAACTGGTAGGGAAAACCGTACATCCACAAAGGAGGCAACACTCACGGAGGCAGGAATGAAGACCGTCATTGAGTAGCCGTACAAACAGAGGAGGAATGAGAGTGACATTGGCACCATAAAATATTTCCCCGCCAGCCAAAGTAACACCGGAAGCGCCACCAAGAAGATTTCAACGAGCGTACAGGCAGAGGCGAGACGACTAAAGTCGTATGACCACAAACTTTTGTCGCCTGTGTAGTCCAAATACGAGGCAGCGTTGCTGCAGGATGCCAAGCAGAAGATAAGTGTTGTCGAAAGCCAAAACGGGCCATAGGCATCTGGTGCGCGTAGTGCCAGGTCAGCAAATGCAGGATCCTTCTTAAAAGGCAGCAACGCCCGCGTCAATCGCTGCTGGACGTCGCTCGTATCAACGTCGAAATACTAGATCACGAAAGTTAGTTGTGCACAGATCAGTTAGACAGACACACTGATATACTCCATTACACACAGAAACGTACGGGCTGATAATAGGCAAGAGTGAAGCAGCTGCACATCCCCATAGGACGAACATCTCCATTCTTTCCATCGTTGAATTCGCTTTTCTTCCCACTTATCAATGTGTCTCGAACTGTATCACAAGGAAAAATCACATCAATGCTATGAATATCGAAGCGGGTGATATCTCTCTCCTTGCTCGTAATTTGCGTCAACCGCACATACCTTTTGGAGACAGCAAACCATCCTCAAATTCATCACCTTCGACGACCGACACCTCTACAGAGACAATCGGTGTGTCAGAAATGAGGCTTTAAGAAGAGTAAGAGACACGTTCGATCGCATGCGCCTTACCAAAGTCCAGTCCAGCGCTTCGGTCCTACGATAATATGTACATAATGGACGAAAAGAAGAGTTAGATCGTCAAAGTGACATCCCGTCTGCTGGATGAAGCGTCAGACGTACGTTCATCGCCTGAGCGGCGGATTGCAGATCGTCGTCCGCCATTTTACGTGTTCCTGCTGTTCTACCCAATACTTGCGCTCTCTATGTCGATCTAGTACAGTGCATACAATATCTATAGGAAAAAGCACTATTGAGTGATATACGGTACTACTTTTTATTGTTAAATAGTGTAGATCAATCCAATTCTCTTTGACACGCAAAATCATAAAGCAGTTCCGTCATGGTGCAACATCGTATCCCTGTGATCTCCGCCATTGAAGGCATGGCAGCAGCTGTGAAGCAGCGTCTTCTGTCCCTACATGAGCGGTCTCAAGCTTCCCAGCTCTTTCGTGAAGGAAAGTTAGAAATCGTTGACATTTGTCCCCCATTTGTGCACGCGCAGCAACAGCATCCATGGCATCTCACACAACAGGAGATAGAAGTAATGAGGGAAGCGCGCATGGCACTCATGGATACGCATATCGGCGCTTCTCTACTGCTTACGCCGGAGAAACATCGTCAGTCTCCACTCACTGAGTCGTTCTTCCCGAATCTAGAATGGGTGCAATCAACGTTCGCTGGTGTTGAAGCCTACCACCGCACCTTGACTACCACAAATGCTGTTGCTCCTGGCTTCCAACTCACGCGCGCGGGAGGTATCATGCCCTCGGCTATGGCACAATATGTATTCGGATGGATTGTTGCATTGGAGCGTAAATTTCTGAACGTACCAAAGTACCAAGCAAAGCGTCAATACGCCAAGAAAGAACTCAGTTATCGTCCATTCCGATCCTTAACGATTGGGATTTTGGGACTCGGAGACATAGGCCAGGGGATCGGCCGATTACTCAAGGTGGCGGGTTTTCGCGTTGTAGGGTTCAAGCGACGACTAAGCGAAGAAGAACAGGAGCAATTGAGCGATTGTGCTAACCAAGTGACGACGCAATTGGAGGAAGTTTTGGCACAGGCAGACTTCATTGTTAGTGTCCTACCAAGTACATCCGCGACCCATCACTTGCTGCACGAAGGCAACCTGGCAGTCTGTCAATTAAAGCGACCAGTGTTCATCAATGTTGGTCGAGGTGACGTTATCGCTGAGCAGACGCTGCTTCATGCACTGGACAATCAAATTTTTTCCAACGCTGTGTTAGATGTTTTTGAGACGGAACCTTTGCCACAGGAGAGCAAATTGTGGGGCCATCCTAATGTGCTGCTGACACCACATGTCTCTGCTGAAAGCTTCCCAGAGGATGTCGCTGACATTTTTGTCCAGAATTTGGACTTGTTCCTGCAGAATCAGCCGCTATTGTACACTGTGGACTGGTCCATTGGCTACTAGAACAATAAAAAACAAAAGGGAGCGTTTTATGTATTGTTTTGTTACTTAATCTAGATCCTCCGATGTTGGGGCGATCGCAGCCGGCGCGCCACCACTCACAACCACTTCTTCCGCTTCTTCCTCACTTTCTTCAGCCGCTTCCAACTGCTCCAACAGCTCGTCATCTTCTTCGGCCGCGTCTTCAGCCTTCTTGATGATTGTCGCTACATTCTCCGCAGTCAATCGCTTGGCATCATTATGCACTTCCAATGTCTTCGAGCCCGCCGATTGTTCGGTGGCCGTGACGGAGAGTACGCCCTTGCTGCTGACCGTGAACGTCACATCAATTTCAGCTTCGCCCTTGGGCAGCGCCGAGATGCCCGAGATCTTCAGACTGGCCAGCAATGTGTTGTCCTTGGCCATCAGACGTTCACCTTCATAGATCTGGAGGAAGATCTCCGTCTGGTTGTCTTCCGACGTTGTGAACGTCTCCTTTGCTGTGGCGGGAAGCACTGTATCACGATGGATCACCTCCGATACGCTGCCATTCGCAAGCGCCACCGACAATGTCAGCGGCGTCACGTTCACCAGGTTAAGCGGCTTCTTTGGCTGTGAAAAATCCACAATATCCACCTGCCCGGCGGCTTCGATGGTCGCGCCGTGCGCCACGACCTCATCAGGAGAGATGTGCAAGTGCGTTGTCTTGCCGTCAAAGTACTTCTTCACACTGCTCTGCACCAGCGGGATGCGTGTCGATCCACCAATGAGGATGACATGATCAATGTCTTCTTTGTCAATGTTCGCCGATTCCAAGAGCGTGTCCACCTCCTTCAGCGCCTTCTTCACGTAGTCGTTGATCAGTTCTTCAAAGCGCGGACGAGAGAGCTTGAGGCTGAAGTCTTCACCTTCCATAAGTGAGTCAATCTCGATCGTCACCTGCGTCTGCGTAGACAGCGAGCGCTTCGCGGTCTCACATGCAACGCGCAATCGACTGGAGGCCTTCGTGTTATCCTTAACATTGAGCTTGGTCTTGCGCTGGAAGGTCTTGGCGCAGTGGTCGAAGATGGCCTTCGTGAAGTCTTCACCACCAAGCGTATCGTTGCCAGTCGTGGCGATGATCTCAAACAAGCCTTTATCAGCGTTCAGTAGCGTGACGTCGTGGGTGGCACCACCGATGTCAAATACCAACACGTACTCAGGATGCGAGTCCTTGGTACTTTCGTCCAAGCCATAGGCGATAGCTGCCGCCAGTGGTTCAGGAATGTACGTGAGCACTTTAACTCCAGCCTGTTCGGCCGCAGCATCGATCAGTTGCTTCTGCTTCTCATCAGCATGCGCAGGAATACTCATGACGACGTGATCGACAGTCTCACCCGTAAAATCTTGCGCCAATTCCTTCAAGTTCTTGATCAGCAACGCCATAAAATCCACGGGGAGGACTTTGTGCGGTTCGCCATTGCGTGACGTCGTGGCGTGAGCAGCACCATCGTCACCCTTGGAGACTGAAAAGGACCACTCCTGTAAGAAATCCTTGTCGGAGATCTCCTCATGAGTTTTCCCCAAGATGCGCTTGAGGTGAAAGACCGTATTATGTGCATGGGAGTGCAATTTGTTGACGGCAGTGTCACCCACGATGATCTCGTCCCCTTCGAAGCAGACGTACGCTGGTGTAGTACGGAAGCCCTGGTCGTTTGCGATGATGTTGACTTTGCCGTTGTGCCACACGCCCACACAGCCGTGGGTTGTCCCGATGTCAATGCCTGCGACCACCATGTTGCTACTCTTCCGATCACTTATGTGGTCCTTATCAAATATGATCACCAGCCAGCGCACAGGTCACTTCAGAATGCAATTGGCTGGCTGAGGACTTTTTACGGTCATATGTAAAAAAGGTAATTACGAGTTCAAGCCACTGTGTTTTGGTTATTTACGTTGCTGTCGCTTCGTCACAATGGCTACATCCGTTGCTTTCTCCAGCAGCTCTTGATGAAAAGAACTAGCACGCCGTTTCCGCACAGCGGCGTGTAGCCACGCACGAACTTCTGACCGTGGAAGCCGCTCCGTCCGACTGCTGCCAATACTACTACTACTACTACTACCGTGAGGTTTGGGGAGCAAGAAGTAGAAAACACACGATCCGATCTGCACAAGATTGCGACTGTTTAGCACCACTGGTGACGAAGAAAAGCTCACCTGTCGACCATTAACAGAGATAGGCGAGAGAAAACTCAGGCATTCGATGGTAAAACTTTCCTTCGACGCATTCCATGTGATCAGCGCATGCTCTTCGACAATCGTGTTGTCGTTCCCAATGTGGCAATCTACATTACCACCACCGAGACCATGCAGCTTCTGCATACCCAAACGTTTGTAAAGTTGGCGCCAAGGATTGCTCAATCGACCAAGAATCACAAATGGTTGAATCATGTAATATTGGAAATCGTGGCCCTATACCAAAGAACAAGTATGAGTTACACTAGATAAAGAGCAATTTTCCAAATGAACACTTTACCTGTAGTTTGGCATATCCCATAGGTGTGAGTCCATCGTGTCCACGCTTTTGGTGTAGTTGAGCGTTAATAATTGCAAGCTGATAGACTGGATGCAGCAGCATTTTGCAGGCTTCTTGCTCAATGATACGTTTCTTTTCGTCGACTCCGGATCCATGGTAAATCTTAGTGTGAAAATCGAGCAAGGGCTTGGAGCTAAATTTCGCCGGACAACGTAAACAATGAAACCTCAAATGAGGCTCCACGATCAACTCGCAATCTTGCACTAGGGAGAGCAAAAAAAAGCGATCATCGATACTATCACGCGTGACATGATCGCTATCCAATGGCTCTAAGCATTCTCCACTATCGGAGTATTCAGTATAGCCACCACCATTGTGCATATCATCACTTTTCTCCTCTAGGTACTCTCCATCTTTAGCTTGGTTTAGCATAACCACCTTCGGTACGATACACTTCCGATTTTTACATGACTGCTTTCGAAGTCCTGGACCACCATATTTCTTCATGTCCAGACAATGGCGGCATTTTAGGCAATCCGGAGCTTTGCACCCAGCACATTTGCCGCAACGCATAACGCGGGTTCTGCTAGATCTAGAGTCACCTGTGGAGGCACTAAGTAGGCTCAAGTCGATGTCATCGTGGTCACTCAAGAGCATATCTCTTGGGGATGCTAAATTTTCTTCAATCAACCGTGACTCTTGTATATCAGAATCGGAATGACCTCCAATAAAGCCTGGATTTTCGGTCGTTGAGTCTCGATCACTATCTTGGGACGAGTAGGATGCAAGTACGTCTTCATGTTCCCCTTCTAACTCCGATTCTTCTTTCACACTTCCCACGTCGTCATCTGCTTCCTCCATTGGTACGTCGCTGGGTTTATGTCCATTTGATCGCTTCTTTTTTTTAGATGAGATCCCCCAACTCCTTGGATTTATGCATTTGCGATTTTTGCACGATTGTTTGCGCAGTCCAGGACCGCCGTACTTTTTCATATCTTTACAATGTCCGCAAACCATACAGTCGTCTGACAAGCATCCCACACATTGTCCACAGCGACTGATCCTCTTGCGAGAGCGAGTCATAGAATCTCTTCTTCGTCTTTTCTATTTGGCAGTTCAAAAAAATATTATTACGTCGATGTGATATTCAACAGCAGCATAAAATATAAACTTTACTCCACCTTAGGAGCCGCCTTTGATGAAGTTATAGGGAGTGACGGATGCTTCATTTCAGTCGAGGTGGGTACTTTGGGGCGAGTTGGTGCCTAGATAACCAAACAATGTAAAACAGCAATTAGATATCATATCTCTCGGATGCGGCATCACTTCCTATCATCTCGCACCCTTCCGTTCTGCACTGCTTCAATACGATCACGCGAGCTTTTAACTACACGAATTTCCTTCGCTTTCAAGGCTGAGCCGATGGATTTCACAGCACCTAATTTGCCTATCGTGCCTAGGATCGACAGCTCGCGCTCACAGTTCTTGGATGTATCGGAGACAAGCTGATCGATAAACTGCTGAGATGTGTCAGCATCAGACAGAATTGTAAATGACTCGATGATGGAACAAATTTGTCGAATCAAGTCACTATCAAACCCAGCGCAATTCCATGCCTATGGAAAAAGCACAAGAACAGTTACATTTACGATAACAAACGCATAAAGCACGATACCACCATAGGATGCTCTCGTACCAATATTTTTCGACGAGATGAGAACACTTCAGGTAGCAAACAGTGAACCAGTCTCCGTGCATCTGTATGGTATTCTTTCTCGTATAGCACCAGTCGTTGGCGACATCGAAGCGACAGTAATCGTGTCCACACGCGATTAATCGTATCAAGCTCATTACTAATGGCGCACATGTCGACGATACTAAGTAGCCACTGGAACGTAGACAGAGTACCAATATCCTCTGCAAACGCCTCATAGCTGGCGAGAAGCACATGAGTCGTCGCGTTGCATGCTCGCTTGAAGACATTCTTGTTGTTCAGAAAGCGGAGTGTATTTCGGCGATCCACACTTTCTCCCCAGTACGAATGGAGTTCTACACTCTGATGAGCCGAAAAGATGTCCTGCCATTGAATCAATTTGGAAGCTGGTGCCACAACAATATGGAGTCCAGGAGTGTGTTGGATTTGGGCTATCTGAAACGTATAGGCAGAGATCTACAGACACAAAAAATTTAGAGATGATGCAATAGTAGAAAATAAACAAAGCAATGAAAGATTCTATCACACCTTTTGGCGTTGCAGATATCCGTCATCTGGAGTGATTACTATTCCATTCAATCCTCTTCTATACAGGTGAAACAGCGATTTCGTATCGTCTGTAGCACTCAATTCATCACGTTGCTTCTCCGTTTGCTTTGGGCCAATTCCAGGATTGATTGTCGCCTTGATGTTTTGTAACATCGTCCACCACATACTCTCAGAACCAGAATAAAGATTACCTCGGAAAGGGTTCTCTGTAGACATTGTAGCTGGAAATGGCGAAATCGCTTGGAGATCGCCACGCTGGGACCATCGAGTAGAGTATCCTTGATACCTCCTAATATAAAAATACTCCCCTCAGTACATTGTAAACTTTACAAAAAGGAGATAGCTCATTCTAAGCGACAACCGACTCAAAATACCTTCTCCAATCCGCGTCAAAATCCACCAGAGCACGACGATGATCGTGGTACATTTGAAGTGACGTCACTTGAGCGAAGTCATTCGATACTGAAGAAATCACACTACTATCACGGCTTAACAGTAGACAGCAATAAAGCTGCAACTCCAGCACAAGAAACTCGTTTAGCAATCGATTTTCTTCAGGAACCTGTCGTTCCTTTCGAACTGTAGACGGATTGATTGGGGATGCATGGACAGCCAATGGAGATGGGCATTCCTCTGCCTTTTGCGCAATCTGAACAGCTTGCTCAATTCTCTCAGGCTCCACCTTTAATGATGGTAAGGATAAATGATCCTCTTCAGATTGTTTCGTTGGCTGCTCCTCTCCTGCGATTTTATCTGCCTTCTCCACTTGGTGTTTGCTTTCGTTATCATCCAATGCTAAATGATCATTTGGATGTTGCTGTTCCACCTGATTGTGAATGCTATCTGCTTCTACGTCCATGCTCTTCTTGTCGACAGGCACTTCGAGATTATCATGTTGCTCAGGATCGGGCTTTAATGGTACCTTCTCATCTTCTGGTCGATGTAACGTGTTTGCTTTGGCAACTTTTCTATAAAAATTCATCCGAAATAATAAACCAGTCATCAATGTAAACTCGGTCAAATTGCCACTAAACTAGAACAGACGCTGTAAAAACGTACCCTTCCGCTTCTGAGTCTTGTATATCCTGTAACATAGTCCAAAAGTGGTGCAAACAAAAGAGCGGTCAGTAGTTGTGCAAATCACCAAGCATCTAATTTGGCATGTCTCCTACCTTCCACATCGACAAGTCTTCTTTTGCTCCTGCCCACGCAACTTTGCCGATTGCCTGTGACTTACCACTTTCAATGCGTTCCCGATACTGTTCAAAAGCCAAAATAGCGGCAGCGGGTCCATCGACTTGAGTAGCACTGTGCAAGCAACGGGATGCATTAACCAACATACGCTATATCCCTAAGAAGGAAGACTGTGCCAGCAAACGCACCTTGTCTCACTATAAGCTTGACTACTGCTGTCAAATCGACGAGTGGCGCGTTCGATGTGATCAGGCGTTGGTTGCCAAAACGCCGCGTTATATGCCTTCTCAAGAGCATCATAAGCAGCTTCGTCCGCGTCATCTGGAGGGGAATCGTACTCTCTGCCGACTGGAATCCCTGTAAATGGTCCACTGGCTCGAGTCCGTGCCACTTCTAACCGTACGCGCTGACGTTCTAGCTTTAGAATCTGTTGGTTCAACGGCTTCGGTGGAGAACTCCGCCCACTAGGAGGCATGCTATCACCATAGAAAGTATCGTAAATGGCATATAGTCCAGGATTTCCATGGGTTTTTCTGAGATTTTGTATGTCATACCTCAAGATTGCGGCCTGATTCTGTCGTGTTGCCTCTTCCATTGCAAGTTCGTCGATTCTTTTAAAAGGGGAAATGAAATGTTGTAAGTTCCAACGCCGAGCACCTAAGAAGCAATTTTTTTCACATACACACACATACCTCTCGCGTGTTCCCGGAGTAGTAACAGTCGTATCGAGCGGCGCATCCAGTCGCAGCAACGACGACACCCCCACTTCCCTCTTCTCTGCCATTGTGAGAGAGACAAGTGAGTGAAACTACCTCTCACAACTTTACTGTACGTCCGCTCGCCCGCCTGCCCCCGCGCGCGGCGAGCTAACGCCGGACAATTTGTGCGTAATTAGTGTATCTTACCTTATTTTATGTACAAATAAAAACCTTATTTTTGGAAGGTTTGCCTGTCAAAACGACACACATTTTTGATCTATTGGTCCCCATGTCACGCACGAAAAAAACAGCATCCGGCAGCGGCGCCAACACTAAGCGGCGACGAGAAGTGGAAGACGCATCCAATGGAAAAAAAAAGCAGCAAAAACAGAATGGAAAGGCCCCTTTTTCCTCTTCGTCTTCTTGCGCTTCAGCCACTCGAACAACCAAGCAGCATGCCGAAGAGACATTGTCAAAGCTGTTGGGAGGAATGCCTCTAAGCAAATTCCTGGCTGAGCACTTTGAGAAGAAACCGCTTTTGGTGCGCAGGAGCGATAACAAGAAAGTGCGTGATTAGAATTAACATTACTTGTCGGTAACTTTTCGTGTATTTAACTTGTTCCTGTTGCTGACGTGGCTGTGTGTAGCTCTTCGCGAACGATCTCTTTTCGAGGAAACAACTACTCGGGGTGTTAAACAAGCACGAACTGCATTACGGGAAGGATCTGACTATCTGCAAATACGTAAATGGTGCTCGCGAGAATTATGACGACGACAAAAATGCTACGAGTGGTTGTGTGAGCGATTTGTTCGATCAACGATTCAGTTGCCAATTTTTCCAGCCACAACGCTATGTTGATGGTCTCTTTACGCTCAATGCTGCGTTCGAGACGTTTTTCGGTTGTCTTGCTGGATCGAGCGCGTACCTTACGCCTCCTGCAGCGCAGGCACTGGCTCCTCACCACGACGATGTTGAAGTGTTCATTCTTCAGACACAAGGACGGAAAAAGTGGAAATTATACAAGCCATTGGTGGAGTTGGCTGGAGAGCATAGCTCAGATCTTTCTCCCGATCAAATTGGTGAACCATGGATGGAGATGACGCTGGAAGAGGGCGATGTGGTATGTAGTCTTGTTGGCTTTGCTGCTATTTATTCAAATATTGGTGAGCAGGTAGTTAACATCGCTTTATTTTCCCCTTAACAGCTCTACTTCCCAAGAGGGGTTGTGCATCAAGCCTGTACTGATGAGGAGCAGTTTTCTACGCACGTAACTATCTCGGTGTATCAGCATAACTCGTGGGCTAACTTCCTTGAGGTTCTGTTACCACGTGTCATTCGTCATGCCTTCGATTCCGATATCGACTTCCGTCGCGGTCTTCCCGTCGCATACCTTGACTTTATGGGTACACAATTCCCCTCAGACTCGAAAGAAGCACAATCTTTTACAGCGACATGCAAGAAGTTGCTGGGGAAACTCGGCGATCACATTCACTCGCGTGATCTGCATCAGGCAGCGGATGAAGCGGCATTGGATGTTGTAGCGAATCGGCTGCCTCCGGTTGCGCAAAAGAAGAATGCAGGCATTTCGAAGCTCAGTCCACTCCATGATGGTGTAGCTGTGCGCTTCCAGGACCGATCGCACATTCGTCTATCGATGGGCGAAGATGAACAGAAAGAAGCATTTGTAGCGGTTTATTATTCGCTGTACAACTGTCGACTACATCATATGGGACTCTGCACGTGCTGTGGCGAGGATGATACTGAAGAAGATGAGGATGATGAAGAGGATGACGAAAGTGATGCAAAAAGTAATGACAACGATGACGAAGATGAAAATGATGAAGAGAATGATGACAACGAAAGCGACAGTGGTGATATCGGTGACGCCATTGGGCAAGTACCAGCACAGCCTCGGAGCATCGCGTTCCCAGGAGAGTTAGCTCCACCATTGCTGAAAATGTATACCTCCTCTCCTGCGTTTACTCCCGTTGAAAAGATCATTGAGGCTGGAAGTGATGAAACTGCAGTGCGAGGGATGCTACTACGATTATGGTCGGAGGGGCTACTAGATGTAGCAAAAAGTGCGTAAACACAGAACTCACAAAATCACTTCACCTCTCTTTCTCCATAACGAATGATCGATTCTAGCCCATCTGATCCACGCATCACCAGCGATAACATACTTATCTAATGCAATCCATGATCGTTTGGCTGACCTCTTCGCTTTCTGAGCGCACTGCCATCTGCACATTCAACCCCACATTCGGTGAGTGTAGTGGAAAACAGCAATAACATGTCATCTAATACATACCTGCAGAATCATGCCACCGCTTTGCTCATCCAGCGATATTCTGGACTTGACCAGCACCTTAACACCTCCAACAAACACACCAGAGAGAAGCAAAATATGCGCCTTCGCCTTTGGCTGAGGAACCGCAGTGTTCTCACACGGCTGCATGCCGAGGTTATCGATCACAGCAGCCACACCTTCCACAAGACTCTTGTACTTCAGACCGTAGCTGCCCTTCGCTTCGGCACCATCTCCAATGTGTTCCCATGCAGAACGGAAGTCGTTCACTGGAACCTTTGCCATTAAATCAGCAGCACTAATCTCAAAGTCTTCCATGGGGTATTCCTCATCAAAACCCTGCACATCGAGCTATGTCAGAGACAGCAAATGAACACGCAATTAAACATCGAAACAGAAAACGTACATCGTCTTCAGCTTCACCAGTTGAAGGATTCACTTCATGCACCTTGAATTTTAGCTAAATAGAAACAACCTTGATAAGCAATGTTCATGTAACACAATTCGGATACGATACGAAACGCCTACCTCGTTGGCAACTTGGACAATAGGATACACTCCGTCGCCGACATGCTTCAAGCAAACGTAGCAGAAGCCGGTCTTGCCGTATGGCAGCTCTTTCAAGGGAACAACAGAGTGTACTTGCCACACGTCATCTGGTTCCATAACGAACCCGACTGTCACATTCGTCAGTAGTTGGTCGTTGACTGTATTCGTTACCTTGAACTATTGGCCAGCAAACACATAATCAAGATAGACGGTCAGCATCGTCTCAAGACGATAAAATTAATCTCAGTCGTCCTACCTGCAACACAATGCTTTCCGAGAAGATATGCTTCGTACAACTGACAACGTATTCCGTTTCTGCTTCAGTAAGCTCAACAGGCTTCGTGGAACGGAAGAGTGGCCCTAGATCCGCAAACTCTGGAATCTACAATTGATATAGCACCAGCAAAGCCTGAGACATATCCAAACATTGTAAGAGGTTTATTTCCTGGGATCGTACCTTGTACAACTCCTTCGCAACGTCCTGTGGTTGTGGCGCAGCTGCCGCTTGAGGAGCACTTTGAGCAGCGCCAGAATCATCAATGTCAACAATCTTCGGCTCTTCAACAATTTCAACATGAGGCAAGACGTCGAACGTCAACGGGCCATCCGTCGGACGTAGTTGGTATTGCTCAATTGATTTTTGAAGCGCAGCGACGCTCATAGGGAACTCTTCCACCAATAACGTCCTACCGATTGATTCATTACCTTCCAGAATCGAAAGGTACATCGTCGCTCGATCACGGACCTCGTCATCGTCGTCAAGCTTGCAACATTGCAACAATGATGAAACACTTTGGCGAAGAGACTCAACACGAATGGCAAATTGAGCCAAAGCTGATACAGCGGACGCACGAACGGGAGCGTTTTCAAGGATGACGCGGTTGCGAATGAAGCGAATGTAACGGGCAGGTGCGGATGTAGTTGGCCCTTTTTGACCAAGAACGCGCAAGATCTTTGTCGACAACTGAGTAAATTCACAATCCTCGATAAACTCACACAGATGGAGCAGCCCACTTTCCTTGCACTCTTGGATACGATCGATTAAATACAGAATCGAGTCTGTAATCGTCTTCTTAAACTCGTAACCACCTTCTTCGCGAAGGAAATTCGCCAAAAAATTCAATAGCACACGGTGCTTCTGCGGGTACTTAATGCACAAATTCTTGATCGCTTCAACGACCACAATCTTGAACTCGTCCGCGATGTCACCCATAAATGTCGAAATTTGCTTCATAAGGCGGTCCACACTCGCTTCAGCGCCTACATGCACGCACATCATTATTAACTAAGACAATATTACATGGTTATGGTTCCACAGTACTTCAGTAAGTTTACCTGTTTTCAACAATGTCGTAATAGCCAATGTTGCGATAGACCGATTTGAATCCGTGATAAGGTTCTCCATGTCGTCATTGCATCGCGTGACAAGTAGTGGTTGCGTGAGCGCGACTTGGTTCAACGTGCGTACAGCAGCAAAACGAAGGGTGGGCTTCGAGGATCCCAGGAATAGTTGCAGCACCACGATCGCCTGAGTCAAATCGCGCGAGTCCACGGGCAGTGAACACAGCGCCTTAGCCGCTTCATAAATCACCATCTGATGACCAGCAGCAGCGTAGTTAATCCTCATGAACACAATAAAAAAATACAGAACAATGGATCAACACTCACTTCGTTCTTCTGGCGCAGCATCTTTTGTAAAAACTGGTACAATGGACGTGCGTCTTGTTCGGACAAATTTTCTCGCAAAAGTGCTGCCGTGTAGCGGATGAGAAGACAAGTGGCCAAGTTGGAGCGTAAGTTTGTCTTTTGAAGTTGATTGATAAACTGTAATCCGAAAAAACAATCCGTCAGAATCCAGTTGTACAAATATACAATCGTTATTTGTCAGTCAAACCTTTGACACAGCGAGCTTGTCGTGCTGACGAATCTGATACAGCAGACCAACGGCGTGATACTGCACCATGTCGTGCGACGAGTTTACTGCTTCTTGCACTTCGTTCACCCAACGGCGCACGATTTCCGGGTTATTTTTAATCAAATGGATACCCGACACCAAGGCCGAGCTGGCAACCAATGCATTGCGATCCACAATGGCTTGCTTCATGTATCGCTCGATCGCGTTCAGCATGGATCCCTACGACAAAGAGCAACAGATTGAGTGTCCCGATCTGAGTAAAACAAGCATTTCTCATGTACAAATAATTACTCACATCAATGATACGACAAAGTACACGGATGGCATTAGCGCGATAGAGATCAACGTCGGAACTCATATCCTTTGTCAAACTCTGCGTAACAATGATCACCTCATCTGCCGCAGTGGCTTCGGCAACTTCTTTGATAAAGAGATACATCATGCGTCGAAGATTGGCATCCTTCGACTGGAAGAGCTTTGTGACACCAAAGAACACGGCGGTGGTTTCCGCACTCGTGAAGGGCTCTCCCTGAGTCAAAATATGCAGCAGTTTCGTGATCAACTGGCAGCATTTCTTTGGGTGCTTTGTGACCATGTTGGCATCAGAAAAAATCTTGGTCTCCTGCAGCACTGTGGCTTTATCCAGTCCCTGGAATGGAGAAGCTATACAGAAATTTAACAGGCACAGTTAAAGTAAGCATGGGGGAACTCGAGCAAACAAATTACTCCACAGTTGAATGGGTATCTTTTTCTCAGCCACGTACGTTGGTCTTCCTCGTCGTTTTTGAATTTTTCCTTGAGATCAGCCATGACAGAAGAAATGGAGAGCGATCCTGAGGAACCAACGCCTCGTCCCCCTTCGCTTCCATATGCCTCCTGACTCGATCCGAGCTTCATCGTCTACAGTCTCCAAGCTGCACTCGCTATCCCTTCCACGTTCACACGTGTATCGATCGAGGCTCCGCGTGTAGGAGAGGAGGATTCAGGGCAGATAAAAAACAGACATCAATGTATTAAAAGTCCTTTGCCATGTTTAAAACATAATATATATATCTTAAACCTTTTCTTATAATTCATTCTTTGAAGCCAATCATATTTTGTGAATATTTGTTCCACCAATCATCGACATCGTTGCGAGACACCTGAGAAAAGTGGTTGTCCCGAATGACGTGGTAAAAAAGGGAACGCGCGCTTCTGGAAACCCTTTCACACAATTCATTCCAATATTTGACAACAGTAGGAAAAATGGCCAAGACTCCAAGCAAGAAGGCAGCGAAGACCGTCGCGAAGAGCGGCAAGGGCAGCAAGGGCCGTGGCAAGAAGCGTGTGGAAAGTTATGCCTCGTACATCTACAAGGTGCTTCGTCAGGTGCACCCTGAAACCGGTATCAGCAAGCGTGGCATGTCGATCATGAACTCGTTCATCAACGATATTTTCGAGCGTATTGCTTCGGAAGCCGGCAAGTTGTCTCGCTACAACAAGAAGTCGACTTTGTCGAGCCGCGAAATCCAGACGGCTGTGCGTTTGATGCTTCCTGGTGAATTGGCGAAGCACGCTGTGTCGGAAGGCACGAAGGCTGTGACGAAGTACACTTCGTCGGCGTAATTGTGCTGTTGATGGTACAATTGGGGGTTTGTTGGTGTGACCAAACTAGCAAACAGATACAAATGACCGATTTTTTTGTGCTCGTTGGTGAGTGCATGAAATCACAAAACTTTTCATTGGTGTTTATGAACACCACCCTTTTCAAAAGAAATGACTTGTCGTTGTAAGTGTTAGTGGAAGGTAGTAATATTATACAGTTGGTATGTTTTTGGTACTTGAGTATTTTGTGTTTAGTGTCGGGAGCATATTGATTTTGTTAGATTGGAAGGAGATGTGTGTGTGTGTAGTATGATGATAGAAATGCGAGTCGATTTCATGTGCAGAGATCTGTTGTTTTGTGGTTGAGTGTCCAAGTTTGACGAGAATCCTATGATTTTTCGCGCCTTTTCCTTTAACGGTTAAACGTTAGTAATCTCGGAGGGAATTTGTTGTAGAAAAAACTAAACGATCTACCACTTGATGCAAATGCTGGCGGTGAGAATGGCTATACTAGTCCCTGCGCTTATTAATGTATACAGCCATTTTCTGACCGTTCTCTTTGTACGCAGACATCGTCGAAGGAGACAGATAAGATGCAAGTAGAACGTGTCGGGGCGAAACGCGCTCGGCCAGCGACTGACGATCAGTCCATTACTACGACATTAGTGAAACTGGAGAAAGCATGCAAGGAACTGCAGCTCTCCAGTCTACCCAGAGTCATGACGGGACGAGCACAGGAGCGGAAGGAGATTTACCAGGAGCTCAGATCTGCCATCCAGAAACAGCGCGCTGGCGGTCCGATTTACATCAGTGGTTTGCCAGGGACTGGCAAGACTTCGACCGTCAATGAAGTAATGCGGACACTAGAGCAAGAGCGTGCACAAGGGCAACTGCCTCGTTTCGAGTGGATCGAAGTGAACGGCCTGCAAATGCCTAAGCCGGACGTCGCCTACAGCGTCATCTGGAAAGCTCTCATGCCAGCAGAAGACAAGGTAGTTTCGTGTCTTTTGTTGTCCCACAAACTGTTGAGTAAGCATTGATTATTGTCTGATAATTCGTAGCCAACTCGCATCAGTGCAGCCAAACTCTGTGAGTATCTGCAGCGCGAATTCCAACAGACCAACCCCGAGCGCCCTATTCTCCTAGTCCTGCTGGACGAAATGGATTTCCTTGTGGCGGGAAAGAACACAGTTCTCTACAATTTACTGGAATGGCAGACAGCAGCTACATCGAAACTGGTGCTGGTGGGCATCGCCAATACGATGGATCTCCCGGAGCGTCTGCCACCGAAGCTGCGCAGTCGTCTGAGTGGCAGTCGTATCACGTTCTCGTCGTACACGCGGATGCAGTTGGAAGAAATCATCCAGCAGCGGCTGCAGCAACTGGGTGTCTTCAGTAGCGAAGCAATTCAGGTTTGCGCTAAATCACTCGCGCATCAGTCGGGGGATGTGCGACAGGCTCTCACACTCTGTCGGAATGCTGTGGAAGTCTGCATTCGTCGTCTCAGAGCTATAGAGACAATGGATGCCACAATGAGTAGCCCACCAGAGTGCTTTGTGACGACGGAGGATCTACAGAAAGCTCAACAAGCAATATCTATTTCAGCACCGATGCAAAGACTACGTGTGTGTAGTAAATTTGAGTGTATTTTCTTAGTGGCGCTCCGCATGGAAGTCAAGACGAACGAGAAGCAAGTGGGCGAGTTTGAAGACGTCGTCAACCGCTTCGCAATCCTATGCAAGACCCACTCGTTTCTACCAATCCCGCGTCTGCGCGGGCTCGTCTGGATCTGTGACGAATTGGAGCGGTCAGGCATTATTCGGCAGATCCCGTCTAAATCTCTGCGCTATCCACGATTGGAACTGCATTGCTCCCACCAAGAGATTCAGGATGTTTTTCTCACGCACCCGATTGGCATGCAACTCATTGCGTAGATAAAATGATAAGCATAACTACAGCAATGTGTATAAGATTCTAGTTGCACATTAGCCAAAAAAACATACTGCTATGCTCTCAGCCAAATAATAACATTCAGCTTACAGGATCTATGAATTGCAATGACTTTCATATTGTCACATCTCTCTTACCACATAATCGCATTTGAACATATTGAACATGATATTAAATAGTGCATACAGTTTCTTTGACAAAGGGTGGTGTTAAAAAACACCAAGAGAAAGATGACTACTCTGTCGAGTAGACAATCGTATGAAATGGATGACTACTTATAATCAAACATTGTTGCTTGCTTACGAGCGTTCACCACGGATGCGGCGGGCCAATTGGATGTCCTTTGGCATGATCGTGACACGCTTGGCATGGATGGCGCACAAGTTGGTGTCTTCAAAGAGACCAACGAGGTAAGCTTCAGCGGCTTCCTGGAGGGCGAGCACAGCCGAACCTTGGAAGCGCAAGTCGGTCTTGAAATCCTGAGCAATTTCACGCACCAAACGTTGGAACGGAAGCTTGCGGATCAAAAGTTCAGTCGACTTCTGATAACGACGGATTTCACGAAGGGCAACCGTACCAGGGCGGTAACGATGAGGCTTCTTGACACCGCCAGTGGCAGGTGCACTCTTACGAGCGGCCTTGGTGGCGAGTTGCTTGCGAGGGGCTTTGCCTCCGGTGGATTTACGAGCGGTTTGCTTGGTACGAGCCATTACTACTTTTTGCTGGGCAGTTCAATTGCTGAGTGAGTTGGCGAAATTGAGAATGAGAGTTGTTGGGAGACAAGCAGGAATGCGAAAACCATTCCGCCAATCACAGAGCTGTAAATAAAAATGATGCGAAATTGACCAATCATATTATAAATCAAGAGTTTTTGAGGTCCAAATGGTCAAATTCAAGTAGTGCGGGTAGGGGTACAAAGACCTCTACTCGATCTGCTGGGCGGGAACTCGGCCGCGGGTTCTGTGGGGCAAAGCAAGTTGATCATAATTGAATTTGCTTCGCATTCAACCAACAACAGCAAAACTCAAGCAACAACAACAATGTCTGGACGTGGAAAAGGTGGCAAGGGTCTCGGCAAGGGCGGTGCTAAGCGTCATCGCAAGGTCCTTCGTGACAACATCCAAGGTATCACCAAGCCAGCCATCCGTCGTCTCGCTCGTCGTGGTGGTGTCAAGCGTATCTCTGGCTTGATCTACGAAGAAACACGTGGTGTCCTCAAGGTCTTCCTTGAAAACGTCATTCGTGACTCGGTCACGTACACGGAGCACGCGCGCCGAAAGACTGTCACCGCCATGGATGTCGTCTACGCGCTCAAGCGCCAGGGCCGCACCCTCTACGGTTTCGGTGGTTAAGCAGCTTCTCATGCTTCCACTTTTTTTTCTTTGTGAACGAACGCAATAGTTCTTCTCAACTTTTCATTGGTGTTTTTTAACACCACCCTTTACCAAAGAAACTCTTACTTATGTGCATTTTCGTATTGACATGACATTATACTTGTTGCTATCGAATACTTATGGCAGTTATGCATCAGGATCAGAGACAGTAATAAATCTGCTGAGAAAGCGCTTGTAGGACCTCATATATTATGAATATCAAAACTAAGCTGCAGCTCCCCATTACATGCAGGATGTTTGTATGGATTATTATCAGGACACGGAAAATCATAGGATTCTCGTCAAACTTGGACACTCAACCACAAAACAACAGATCTCTGCACATGAAATCGACTCGCATTTCTATCATCATACTACACACACACACATCTCCTTCCAATCTAACAAAATCAATATGCTCCCGACACTAAACACAAAATACTCAAGTACCAAAAACATACCAACTGTATAATATTACTACCTTCCACTAACACTTACAACGACAAGTCATTTCTTTTGAAAAGGGTGGTGTTCATAAACACCAATGAAAAGTTTTGTGATTTCATGCACTCACCAACGAGCACAAAAAAATCGGTCATTTGTATCTGTTTGCTAGTTTGGTCACACCAACAAACCCCCAATTGTACCATCAACAGCACAATTACGCCGACGAAGTGTACTTCGTCACAGCCTTCGTGCCTTCCGACACAGCGTGCTTCGCCAATTCACCAGGAAGCATCAAACGCACAGCCGTCTGGATTTCGCGGCTCGACAAAGTCGACTTCTTGTTGTAGCGAGACAACTTGCCGGCTTCCGAAGCAATACGCTCGAAAATATCGTTGATGAACGAGTTCATGATCGACATGCCACGCTTGCTGATACCGGTTTCAGGGTGCACCTGACGAAGCACCTTGTAGATGTACGAGGCATAACTTTCCACACGCTTCTTGCCACGGCCCTTGCTGCCCTTGCCGCTCTTCGCGACGGTCTTCGCTGCCTTCTTGCTTGGAGTCTTGGCCATTTTTCCTACTGTTGTCAAATATTGGAATGAATTGTGTGAAAGGGTTTCCAGAAGCGCGCGTTCCCTTTTTTACCACGTCATTCGGGACAACCACTTTTCTCAGGTGTCTCGCAACGATGTCGATGATTGGTGGAATTACTAGTATATACCTAACCTCTTTACTACAAAATTATCAATTGTTGCATTTTGGCGCCAATTTATTTAAGGATGATATCGTTTTAAAATGCGTTATTTATGGAGTTTACTAAAAGCCATTTTGGTGGTCGTTACATTTTATGTAGCCATCTTTCTAATAAATGTTCATCTTTCGTGTCTCATCACCACAAAGTAAATCATGACGGAAGTTAGGTCGCTATCTCCCGAAGATGAAGCGCGAGTGGTACACATTCAAAGGATTGTCCGCGGCCGTTTGGCGCGCCGGAACGGTGCAGAGATTGCTGGGAATGTCTACCGAAAATGCTACGATGCAGTCAGTGGATTCGCGTATTACTATAATCTCCATACAGGAGGAACGAGCTGGCAGAAACCGCTATTACTAGGATCTCATGACGCCGATTGGCTGGCGTCTGGATTAAATCAATCAGCTCCTTTCACCGAAGCAGCCGAAAACTTTGTTGATAAGCAACCTCAGTCTCCATCACTTGATCCTATAACGATACTGAAATCCCCCGAATGGACAGAAAGACAGGAGGAGAGCTTAAAATTTCAGCAGAAATGCGCAATGGAGAAGCGAGAATTGATGAAAAAGCATAGAAAACGTATTGCGCGATCGCAAATGGAGTGGGAGAAAAAACTTTTACAGGAGAAGCAGCGTAAACGCGCAGAGCGCTTGGAGCGCTTGGAAAATGAAAATCGGCAGCGATTACATGAGCTCTACGACGGCAAACGGGTTCGTATACTTTCCCTTGTAGTTAGTTGGAAAACAATCCTTCTGATGCGTATTTCCAGAAAGAAAACATGGAGTCGATCCGGGAAGCTGCGATGCATGGGTATGTTGACCGAATCCAGGAACTTATCACCAGTGGGATTAGCGCTAATGCAGAAAGTGTATGAACTGTCTGGATACATGCACGGTATAACAATCTAAACTAATCACTCGTGTATGTATAGGCGATGGGTCTCACTCCGCTACTCGCGGCGTGTCAGAGTGGCCACTTTGATATCGTCAAACTTCTCTTGCGGAATGGTGCGAGTGTAGATCACATTCATGTGAAAACTGGTCGAACACCGCTCATGGAAGCTGCTAGTCGCACGAATGTCTATATTGTGAAAGAACTTCTCCGTTATGGTAAGTGGTGATTAGCTGCGATTGTGAGAACACGTTGAGCTCCGTCTCATTTATAATGAGCCACATAGGAGCTCATATCGCTGTTCAAGATGCTCACGGAGAGACCGTGTTTAATGGAATCAAGAACACCACCATCCAAAATATGGTGACGAAAGCTTGTCAAATCTGGACACCTGAAAACGCAGCGCTATTTCCGACGGAATTTCGACACGCGACATTGGCATTTGCGTTGATTCAGAAGCGGCAGTACGGAGCGTTTGTCCGCCAGCGTGCTGCAGCGAGGAAGGAATTGATAGAGAAAAAGCAATCGCTTCAGCGTCTGTGTGTTGAAGCGAAAGTTCGATATGACGAAGAACTCCGCCACTGCAATGTGCAGGTGACGCTCCTAAAGAAGCTGGAAGTTCTCGAGGCCGCCGACACACGTTATGATGCCGAGCGAGCGAGAGTGCTGCGATTGTTTCAAGACGCTTTAGACATACTTCGGGACTCGGAGCTGCCTCGATTTCTTGTCGATCCAGTAATCTTCAATATTTTCTCCTTTTGTGGGCGACACTGGTTTGATAAAGCCGTCATACAGCGTCGGATGAAGAAAACGAGAAATAAAAAGCACATCCGCTCCACACCAGTCATTCAGCCAACAAAACTCCGTGCTTCTCCAGATACACTCCCCCAAGATCTTGTTGATGAATGGGAAACGTTTCAACAGACACTGAAGGTAAAGTTCTCTGTACCAAATATCATTCTGCGCCAGTATTTAATTTTTAAATGGCCGCTAATTCCACTGTTTTAGAGCCATCGTGATCAACTGATAGCAGTCGAGCGCAATGAACGTTTTGATACGGATAGCGGTGTCTCACGAGATCCGAACGGAGTGAGTCTGGCCACACTTGACGTTACAATCATTGAGGCAGAGTATTTACCATGGAGAGACCCGCGAACGAAAGAATTGGTGTGATGAGCCATCTAATATGTTTTTGTCGTGCCGAACAATTTCTCACCATCTTTGCTTCTGTATGTGGTCGTTTTCGGTAGCTTGATTCATTTGTGAGAATTTTTCTTCGTCCTTTAGCAAAAAGCGAAAAAAATGCGCACGTTATGGAGTCAGAACCTCACCTAGGTGATCAGAATCCAAAATGGAACTTCAAGTGCCAGCTGATCGCAATCCCTTCAGTACATCAAGAGCTGAGCATCCAACTAATCGACCAGAAACGCACTGAAGTAGCGGGAGAAATTGCCATCCCGCTTCGTAGCCTTCTGGACCAGAAAAGTCACGACGAATGGCACATTCTACCGCCCACGTTGCGCCAGCAAGTTATCGAGAAGGTGCCGCGCGTGCACCCTGCTCGGATTCATGTATGTGTGAAGTTTACACATACGAAGGTCAGTCATCCATTGGCAGATGGCAGCTTATCGCTACTTGGTTACTTGTATACTGAACTGCATATTGTATGCTGTGTTGACAAACATGTTAGTCTATTTTGCTAACCCGAGAACTCCAGCAACTGATCAAGACGCGTGAATCGCTAGTGAAAAAGAGACGCGAGTTTATTCAAAATGTATTGCAGACATATATACGGAAACTCGCGTGATCGTTCAAATGCCAGCTGCATTTTTTTGTTCTCAGCGCTTCGCTTTGCCATACTTCACGACTGCCCAGTCTGGTAGTACTGGGAGTTCCAGTTCCTCCTCTTTCCCGAGCCGTCGATAAAGCTCCTCTACGTACATGTGCTTGATTAATCCTGGTGGACGTGAAGCAGTAAACGCAGCGAGCGCATCTTTGACTGTACTTCCTAGGCGTTGGACGAGGTAATTTACGATTAAATACCCTGTACGGTTCAATCCATGTGTGCAATGCACCGCAATGTTCCCTGTTGATTCTTTTGCCACAAACGCATCGACGATTTCTATAAATTTTGCCACATCATAGTCGCGCGGCGGCCCTCGAAACCCCTCAATTTTGAGCTTGACGTACTCGATACCCGTGCCCTCGAATTCCGCTGCGCCGTCGTAATACTTGAACGTGTTAGTGAGATCAATGACCATGCGAATGTCATGACCAAGACGTTTCTGCTCTTCATGAAACACGTACGGATTCCATTGTTCTTCCGAGGTAAGCAGGTGGGAATACTTCGCGTCAAGGGGCACACGCATGGGGATAAACCGTGACGAGCCGATCCGTTCGCCCATCTTTGGTACGTCCGTCCAATTGTCGGGTACCGACACCTTCTTGCCTCTCTGCCCGCGTCCTCTCCGCCCACCACCTCGTGAGCGTAACCTTCCATCACGATAGCCTGGTCCTGCTACTGGTGCGTGAGATTCTACTGCTAGAGTTGTTTCTACTGTCACTGCTTTTTCTCTTGCTGTTACTTCTGTGTTTATTGTCGCTATTACTGGTGCCGCCATATGTTCCTCTCCATGCTGATCTCGATATGGTTTCAAGCGCTCCTGCGTTCTTTCTCGATCATTATATGCCTCTGCACAATCATCCATTGCTCTTCTCTCTCTTGATCTCGACCGACTTCTGTTCCTACTTGCTCTTCGTCTATTGTTACGCCGTTGATATCTGTCTCTGGACCTACTTCGACTTCGAAAACGCTTTCTTCGGTGGTATATGGGTGATGGGCTTCTCCGTCTACTTCGACTTCTGGATCTCTGTCGGCTTTTCCACTGCGTGTTTCTTCGTTGGTTGGGGGGGCTGGAGTGCCTTCTATTAATCCGCTCGTGCATCACTTCTTTGCCTCCAACAACAATCACTCAGAAGCCGAGCCGTTAACGAGCCATCTCGAGCCTATTCACCGGCTCGTTCCCTTTGATGAACAGAGTGATGGTCCATAATCATCATCTGGGAATATGCCAATCATGCGAGTGCTGTGTCTGCATGGGTGGCGCACGAACGCGAAGGTGCTGCGCCACCAGACGGAGGGACTGCAACAAGCACTCAAGGGAAAAGCAGAGTTTTTATTTCTTGATGCGCCGTTCCCAGCGTCCGGTCCAGCACAGGAATTGGTGCAAACCTTTTACGAAAAATATGCGCCATTCTTTCAGTGGTGGGATGCCATTGAAATCGACCAAACCCAGGAAGACAAAGGAACTGCAAAGAAGCGTCCACAGTACATCTATGAAGGACTAAACCACACGATCGACTACCTCACGGGCCAGATCCAGCAGTTAGGACCGATCGACGTCATACTCGGATTCTCCCAGGGAGCAGCATTGACCACCATCATGAACGCACATTTCCAGCACAACGTGGGTGAGATTCCGTGGAAAGGCTGTATGCTCGTAAGTGGCTTCAAACCACGCGCAGTCGAGGCGCAGGAGATGCTAATGGATGCTTTTGGTAATCCTGCGGCGCTCCGCATTCCGTCTATTCACTTAATCGGCAAGGCTGACGCCATGGCGTCCCAATCGGAGAAGCTCATTAAAAGTTACCCGTCTAACGTAAGATTCGAGCACGAAGAAGGTCACAAATTCCCAACACCGGGACGACACCAAGCTCTTTATGCAGACATTGCAGCGGCGCTGGTAGAGATGGTAACTGGAACTGGGCGTTTCTCTTCTATCTAGACAGTCAGCAGCGTGGTCCATGGAATTTTGCAAAGATGCAGCACACGTTTGATGGTGAATTGATTGTGTTTGTAGGTCGATTTTTCCAACTGTAGCTCTAGAGAAATAAATGCTTACTCCTGGTGCTGTCAAGGCAGCCATTAATACTGACACCGCAGCTCTTCCAGTGCTGCGAGACTCTTTTTGGTTGCATGCAAGTCCGTCTTCAGCTGCTGTAGTCGTTGATCATCTTGCGCTTGAACGGCTTGAGGCACCTTACTTGCATACGCTGGATCGGATTGACGATTTAGAAGGCCTTGAAGAGCGCTGGAATGCTTTACGACGCGCTTTCCTAGTCGTTCTATCTCCAGTTGTAATCGATGAGATGTTTCCGCATCTCCCGGTACTGAGATCAGCACTATTGCAAGCATGAACGACAGGAGCTTCAACGTCAGTACATCCAATCATCATAATCTGGTGAATGACTGCAAATAGTACCAACCTCTACACGAATCAGACACAGAATGTGTGAGCACCTGACCAGTTACAGTCGATCCAGGCGTGCTGGATTGTGCGAGTTGGACTGGCACTCTGCTTTGACTTTCAATGTCACGCATCGCTGCTTGGATGGCAGAATGTACAAGATCATCCGAACATACGATGGTGAAGATTGTTTCACTGAGTATGTAAAGAGAGCACATGATGAGTGTAGCGCACTATATCAACGAGTCTGAGTGGTTCTACCTATCTTGCAACGCAGAATTCGGCGCAAGTACTTTGACGGTATGACGTAGTGAGCGAATACCGTGAATTACATCCAGCACCAACTACAGAACGATCCATAGGGACTCAGATATGTATTTCATAAATTCCATCTACTTGATACAGTCACGTACCGCCATGGTAGTCTCAGCCTCGGGATCCAACCAATACTGTGCATCTTCCTCGTTGGGATACGTAGCACAAAGAATGGAAGTATCCATGCTGTCAGATGTTGGTGAGAGTGGATCGTACTCACGAATGCGCTGCCTACAAATCAACAGAAAGATTCACGCAATCATTCAATACATTGCGCAGCCATGGTTGACGGTCCATAGCTAACATACCATAACTCTTCTGTAACAAATGGAGTGAATGGATGCATCAGTCGCATAGAGTGATCCAGACAGCGATGCAGCGTGGCTTGTGCGCATAATTGCCGAACTCGAAGCGCTTCATCAGATCCAAACTCAGTCAAATCTATTCGATTCCCGTACAACACTGGTTTACTAAACTCAATGTAGACATCACAAAGCTCTTGGACAAAGAAACGCTGGATGGATGCGACGCTGGCAGTAAGTTGATTGGATTCAATCCCTTTGTTGATGGAGACCACAGCGTTTGCCTATCAGGAAAGTCAAAAGAGGTAAATGAATCCGGCGATCAAATTTCCAGGCAACAAGTGAGATGATAACACCTACCAGACGACTGAGAATCCATCGGTCTGCTAGCCCCATGTCTTCGCGAAGCTGCTTAAGATCCACTGGATCTGTGACGGACCGATATTGACGCTGATCAGGCGATTCCAGCAAGGGCAGCGCGTATCTGACTGCGTTCCAGACCTTATTGCAGAAGTGGCGATAAGAAACGACACGCTGTAGGTCCATATTAATCTGACGTCCTTTGTGAAATCATTTTCACGAAGACATGAAGACAAGTCAAAGAAGGAAAAACTAATGGTCACATTCAACAGCACATTACCATGCTGTAGATATGAAGCCAGCGTGAAGCGAAGTGCATCGGTGCCGCATGTTGGAATACCCTTCGGAAATTCTTTCTTCAGTTCCTTTTCGGCTTTTTTGAGCTCACGTGGACCCACGTTTCCTGCCTAATCAGGCGAGTCAACAATGAACAGTTAACTTACCATATTGCAAACTGATAAAGCAAAAGTGCTGATAGGAGGTAGCTGATACCATCAAATTCGAGAGCAATTGCTCGAGACTAATGCCGTTAATGACATGGAGGGGATCGATCACATTACCAAGGCTCTTCGACATTTTACGACCGGCTTTATCTCGCACCATTGGATGAAGAAGCACCTTTTTGAACGGAATTTGACCAGTAAACTGCCATAACCAAAAGCCCCACAAATTTTAGAAGCGAACAACGTGTTCCAACCAATGCTTCTCCTTTACCTCTTCGCAGAGCATCGCCATTCGCGCCACCCAGAAAAAAAGTATATCTGATCCTGTTTCCATCACATCAAGCGGATATTTCGACTGAAGATCACGCGCCACGTCCGCGTCGTGTTCATTATCCGGCCATCCCTGGATATCATGCAGAAAAATGCACATTAGCGATCATAAAGTGATTCTATCAACAAGATGCAGGCACATACAAACGCGGAGAGAGGCAAGAGACCAGAGCTAAACCATGTATCCAAGACATCCACATCCTGCTCCATATCATCATCAGTCAATGAAACACCCAACGCTGCTTCTGCTTGTTCACGCGCTGCCTGAAGCGAGCGCGCAACGAACCACTGATCGCTTGTCACGTTCCTCGACTTTACTCGGTAGGCTGGTATCCGATGCCCCCACCATAGCTGTCGACTCACACACCAGTCCTGGATGTTGTCCAAGAAGAAAAACCATGTGTGTTGATGGCTTTTCGGCTCGATCTCCATCACGCCCGTACGAACATTTTCTGCGGCACGCTTGGCCATCTCTCGACAATCCACGAACCATTGTGGCATCAGCAAAGGCTCAATGACGTCGCCTGATCGAGAGCAAATGGAAAGTGTCGTAGGATGGTTGAACTGTGATAAGTTACACCATCAGTTCCCTTGTGGCCTTAGTGTTCTGTTGTCAAGAGCGGTGGAAGAATATGGCTCACCTTGTCAACGTACAGTCCTTTTTCCTTCAACTCGGCGATCACTTGCATTCGCGCGTCGAAACGATCTAATCCGAGAAAATGTTCATCAACGTCTCCACAGATTTTGCCGTCTTCATTGATCACCTGCTTCTCTGGAAGTTGATAGCGAAGGCCACACTCGAAATCTTTTGGATCATGAGCAGGAGTAATCTTGACGACACCTGTAACCATATCATCCATAAACACATTTTTCAGTCCCTAATGATTCGGCATGATCCAACTACACCCAAGTATCTTCACTCTTCATACCAGTGCCTAGCTCCATGTTGACTAGAACGGCGTCCGTGACAATAGGAAGTTTCTCCTGGGAGAACGGATGCAGCACATACTTCCCATGAAAGCGTTGATAACGTGCATCATCGGGATGTACCGCTACCGCCACGTCGCCAAAGATGGTCTCTGGTCGAGTGGTATCAACTTCCAAAAACTCATTCGATTCTGCAACCTGCATGGACGTGGACAAATAAAGGAGTGAACAAACATGAAAAGGTAATGGAACCAGGATCTATCGTATAAACAGACGATACATGTCGTACTTGATAACGAATACGATGCATCACCCCAAATTCTACGGGCTTCTCTCGTCCTGGAATCGCTTTCATCGTCGACCCCTCCAGCTGTTCCGAATCTACTTCAATGTCCGAAATCGCCGTCTTCAGCATTGGACACCAATTAACCATGCGGCGTCTTCGGTAGATCAACCCACGCTCATGTAGTCGCACAAACGCGTCGATTACAGCAGCAGAACTACACACCCGACATGTCCGACGATTAGAAACATACTAAAAAAATAGCCAGATTCACAGGGAGAAAAGCTTCTTACTCACCGTGTATCATCCAGCGTGAAATACGACTGATCCTTCTTCACAATCGCTCCAAGATGGTCGATTTGATCCATAATCCGACCGCCGTACTGTTCGTTCCACTTCCAAACTTCCTGCACAAATGCCTCCCGGCCCAGATCGAACTTGGACGTGTTGCTCTCCTTCTGCAGCTTTCGCTCCACCACACTCTACAACACAGTCGTCAATAGTCGTCCAAACCAATTGCCATTGCATAAAATCCCATACCTGTGTAGCGATACCGGCATGATCAAGCCCTGGAATCCAGTGGACATCGTAGCCTTTCATGCGGTGCCAACGCGTGATGGCGTCCTGCACTGTAATGGTGAGTGCATGACCGATGTGCAGTGCACCAGTGACGTTCGGCGGTGGAAGAATCATACTGAACGTTTTGCCATCACCGCTTCTATCTCTGCTAGCAATAGATGAATGTGTTGGTGGTGGTGCTTGCTTGAGCACTTGTTGCCAATACGCCTGCCAACCTTCTTCTACCGCCACAGGGTCATACGTGGCTGCCAATGGCGTTTCTTTCACGCGCATTCGCAGTGCTGCTGGGAGCTGGAGCGATGCAGCAGCCGCTCCGCCGGTGGACAAACGCAGTTGCTGCCACAGCGATGCACCGCGCGCTGTAGGCCGCCAGCGCCATTGCCGCCGTCCGCTGATCCGCAGCATATCAAAAGTGTGAGGAATGCAATTTGGGTCCACTATGTGGGACATCCCACATTTGCATCTGGGCCCACTCTCTTGTGGCTTCTTTTGCAGATCAACGACCACCATGAAGAGATCACATCCATTGTTTCGTGCGGCTGTGCGTGCCGCTGCTGCTGCAACTGATGATCATAGAGTCGCTCGCTCGCTACGGGATGTAGCGCGTGGCCACACTGTACACACGCTGTTGCTGGCGAACTCGCCTGACCTCATCTGTCGCAACATGATGTGTGAACATCTCGGCGGGTCTTGCGCTTGTCGACTGGCACTGGTTCTGGAGCGCGTGCCAGCGCTAGTGGAGATGGATCTCTCTAACAACCAGCTACGATCGCTACCAGACTCGACGTTTGCGCTTGCGCAGCTGAAAGAGCTCAACGTCTCCCAAAACCAACTCACGACGCTCTCGCCGCTGATCAAGAACCTCCGTCAACTGGAGCTGCTAGACCTACGCGCCAACCGTCTCGAGACGTTACCAGAAGACGCACTCGCAGCACTACCTTATCTACAGCAGATCCGCATAGCTGACAATCCGAATCTGCAAGTGGGCCATATTCAGTCCCCAGAGCTACGAGCAAAGATTGTTCAGTGATATCTATATTATACAAGAGACTACTTTAAACTTGTTGATGGTGTGGCGTCATCTCTTCTTCTACAACTTTGGTAAGATCACGCCGCGATCGCTATCAGTGATGCCCGTGAACTGCTTACGATTTGTTTCCCTCTTACTACTACCTCTAAGCTCCATGATCGACGGCTTGCTGCCTTTGTGGTTGGTCTTAGAACTTCTTCGCGTGAGGCCATTGTCTGCGAGCAAGCCCCGGTAACTTCCAGACCGCACGATGCTGCGTAGCGTCCCTTTCTTTTTCGGCGGCGCCGGTGCCCGCACTTCATCCATCCCATTATCGAAAAATTCGTCTACATGGTTGTCGTTCACACCAACGCGGTGATCGGTGCCGCTGTCTTCTCCTTGTCCTATGTCCATATCGTCTTGCATGGCGAGTGCAATGGCAGCTGCGAGATCGTCGCTGTTGTCGTCTGACACTGCTGCTGCAGCAGCCTTTAGGAATCGTGGATCCACCCGCTTGATGTGGTACTTGTCCGCTCGCACCTTCATGACCTCAAAGCTGCCGTAGAGCTTGTCTTGCACACTCATGCCAGTCGTTGGCACCACCGGGACAAGCATCGTCAGAAAAGACTTTGGCTCTGCTGGTACAAACCGGGTATCGTCGATGGAGGACGTGTGGATGGTCCAGGACACCGGAAGTTGATGACCGAGGCGAATAGATGTGTTGCCCTGTAGAAAGATCCATTCGCCGGCCCGTAAAGGTGGCAAATTCGCTGGTAACGTGAGTGCCATACGGTCCACTTTCTGGATGCTACTCTGGTCCATGTCGATCATGGGAAGGAGTGTCGTCACTATACCTTCAATCATCTCACCTTTCAAGTTATCGCCATCTGCACTCGACGGTCGATCGCGATCTTTTTCGATATGTTTGATGTGCGCGAGAGCGATACCGCAAGCAGGAGCCATATCAGCTCCACCGAGAGTCGAAAGGTGGATCAGCAACTCCACAATATTATTCTCCACCAGTGTGTCCATCGCTGGACTCTTGGTCGACGTGATGTTATAGAGCGCCAGAATGGAGTTCTTGCACGACTCCTTGTGATTGTTCATGGTGATCACGCGAATGATCGAAATCAAGCGCGTGTCTTCCATCAACGGGGCCAGGCATTCCGTAAATGTCGAAAGTGTGCGCAAGATGATCGAACAGCGTTCGGACAGCTCTAGCGTAATGGGTTTTTGTCCTGGAGTGTCATTTGTATCCAGAGAGAGAGCGACCGCCACCACATCCAACGCGCCATCGTTAAGCACTGTGAGTCCCGTTTTATCACTGCGTGCGAGTTGACACAAGGCGTATATGCAATGCATCACCGCGGGTGGGCTACAGTGGCGAACAATGGAACGCAGCACTTTAACCGCTCCTTTCATGACCAAATCGTTCCAGTATTGCGGATCCTCACAGAGAATGGCCGTAATCTGCACACAAACGTCGACGACGCTCGGTGAAATGGGACTCCTGTCAAACACCACATGAAGTACATGGATCAGGTCCTTTTGCAACATTACTTTGCGATACTTCGTGTGATACGTGAGGTTGTAAAGCGTTTGTGCGCACGCTAGTTGGATCTCTTCTTCACTGCTTGTGGAAAAGAGACGAATGATCTGTGCGATCGCGCCTGCATCTTCAATTCGATCATGCAGCGTGGGCACACAGGAGATATTGCAGAGCGCGTTGAGACCAAACAGATTCTGCTGAGCGTCTTCGGAGCTGATGATCTTCACCAGTACCTCCACCAGATTGCTCGCGGCAATGGTCTCGCAGTTCGCACGCTGTGAAGACAAATAGCAAAGCACTGACGCGCAATAGCGCATAGTCGGCGGATCGTTGTGTTCTGAAAGCACCAGCATCGCCACGAGGGCTCCTCCTTCCACAAGTTTCATCTCTGTCCCTGGCTTCATGGCGATGTTGGTAAGACACGCTGCCAGCCGACGATGGATGTCCTGATTGCTGAACTCAATTTCACACATTTTGGTGATAACTTGCGCAACATTAATCTCCATCAAAATATCGATCATCGTCGGATCACAAGATAGATTGTACAGTGCCGTCACACAGAGTGAGCGGATCTCTACACTCTCGAGCCTCGCCAACTTGACCAACGCGTAAAGAACGCCTTCCTTAATGTGCGCCATGCGATATTCGTCATGTGTGAGCAAATTATACAGAGCCCGAGCACAAATCTCCTTCGTCGAGTCGCTATTGATGCGAAGCAGCGAATTCACAATAAAATCTGGAACCGTACCTTCTTTCCAGATGTGACGTGTGCGCTGATGTCGTTCACTCGCTAAATTGCAAAGCGTGACGGCAGAGTAGATCTGAATGTCCTCAATCCCGCAGCGCATCATCAATGTCAACGCTGGATAGAGCTCGGCGCATTTGGTCAACGTCGGTCTATAGGACGCGTTGGAAGCCAACTTAGAAAACGCAATCGCACAATTAAGGGTGATACTCGAATGTGGAGAACTGGACAGATCAATCAGCATGGACAAAATTGGCGTTTTTTCTAACGCATCCGCAGCGAGGTTGCACGATGCAATGGAACAACAAAGTAACGTATCTTTACTGCTGGAGCTCATGAGCTTTCGAATGAGTCGAACACAGCCATCTTCAATCATTCGCGCACGAGATTCGACGTCAAAAGAGAGATTGGCGATCACGGCAGCGCATTGTTTCAGATGCTCATCGTTTTTCACGGGTCTCTGAAAGAGATTAAACAGTGTTTTGACCACATCGACGCGAATAAGTACTTTTCGACTTTCCTCGAAAAATGACAAGTTGAAAAGACAGCCGAGCGCGCATTCCTGACTGCGGAGAAGCACAATAGGCGTCTTGTCGTTCGTGTTAATCTCGTCTTCTACTTCAATTCCGTCTTTGTTGATGTGCATCTTCTTGCACAACCGCACACTTGCCTTAATGATCTCATCCTTCAGTAGAAAGCTATGAATACTTTTCTCACAGGACAGATTGAAAAGCGCGTTAGCGCACAACTCCTTCACTTTGTCATTCGAAGAAGAGGAAAGATGGGCCAGTACCATTGGGATATTACTCTGCAAGAGCTCCGAGCACGTTGATGGGTTCATCATCAAACTGCAAAGAGCTACAATCGAGTACTGTTTTGCTTGTGAACTGGATTCTTCTAGGAAATGTAAGAGAAGCGAGACGACCCCAAAGCGTCCAAGCAGTTGGCAACTATCGGTTGTGGCCGACACGTTGGATAAACTCAGAGCGGTATTTTCCTGAATGACTTGGTTTGCTTCATGACACATCTGTGCAAGTTGTACAACAGCATCGCTAAGCACCAAATTTTTCAATGATGTCGGATGAGATGAGATGTTAGCGATTGTGATGGCGCACATTTCACGCACAACTTCGTTTTCATATTTAAGCAGGCCTTCAAGGCACTCAAGAATGCGAACTTGGCTCAGCAGCTCTAAATTGGATGGGATACCAGAGAAATTGCACAACGCTGTCGCCAGATGAACTTTTACTCTGCAATCATCCCCATATTGACAAAGATCGTGGAAATTGTCGAGAATGCCATCTTCTACAACTTTAGCACGAGATCCGTTCAGAAGCGAGAGGTTGTAGATAGCTTCGGCCGAAAAGCTGATGCTTGGAACCTCTTTCTTGGCAGAGATCTTGAGAACAGTTTGTACCACACTCTCAGAAACAGTGGAGCCCGAATGTGACGCGATGTTAATCAGCGCTTTGACGCACGCTTCTTTCGTCTCATAATCTGGTGAGTTCAGCATTGATACAATTGCAGACACGCAACCTTCCTGTACCAGTCTCAGCTGTCCAGTGCGTTCGTACGAAAAGCGGCAAAGTGCCATCGAGGTATTCCGGCGAATCTCTTCATGCTGAGCCTTCGCAAGTTCCAAAAGCGCGAGAAGTACGCCTTCCTCAATCATTTTGACGCACAAAGACATCTCCCATGTCAAGTTCAAAATAGCAGCCGCGCAAAACTTCTTCACTTCGATGTCGTCGAAGATGGCGAGTCTACTGATAGCCAACATAGCTCCTTCAGCCACCATTCGCTTCTCATTTCCTTTGCTGATCGTAAACTTAAAAATTACACACGCACACATCATCGTCAAAAAGGGGGAAAATAAAGATCTACGACAGTTTCACTTACATGGTAAATGCTGAATGAGCACTCCTGCTTGAGCCGTGCTTCCCTTGATAACCCGTTATCGATATCAAGCATTTCGAGGCTTTTCTCGTGTGTTTCTTGGTCACCCGGCTCTGGTTTCTGGTCCTGGTTGCTCTCGTTAGTGGTTTCGAACGAACTAGTCGCATCACTTTCCATGGGCTTACGAAAGCGTGACAAGTAGATCATTCCATCTTCGTAATCTCCACGCTGGCTGAAAAGATCGCCACAGTACACATTAAATATATGCTCACGTTTTGGCCCTTTGCTGAGTGCTCGGGCATTCACCAAAATGGACTTGGATCGTGGCGAATCCAATGCTCCACTGGCAATTGATGGTTTTCCGGCTGGAGCAGTTGGTGCGATAGGAATCGTCCCACCTGACACTGGGTTCGCGTTCACACCACTAGTTTTTGTGTTCGTCGGCGAAACGCCACCGCCATTCGCGCATTCTTCTCGATTTTCCTGAGGGATGATCTTCGTGTTAATGTGTCGATACAATGTTCGCACGAGATCTTCCTTTGTCGTGTGATTCTTCCAGAAATTCCGCTGTCGGTGCAATTTCCAGTGCTTGACCAATTCCTTTAGTTCTTCAAATCGAATTGGGGCGGAAGCAGGATCCCGCTTTCGAGGAAACAAGTCAAAACGTGACAAGTATTCACGAAGCACATCCAGTTCCTTGTCTCGCTCGAGCTCCTCAAGAAGTTCATTCGTATGACGAGCATTCTGGGATAGACGATGGCTCATTTGTCGTGGGCAGATAGCAGTAGATCATGCACGGCGAACGTCGAGACTCGGAGGTGACTTGCTCACAAATCGAATTGCACCTTCTCTTTTTCCGTTTCGAGCAGGGTGCACAAGAGCTAAGAATACGTCAAAAAATCGATTCAACCGATAACTATGGCTTCGCTAATTATACATTGCAGTCAAAGCGCAGCACTCATCGTTCCATCATCTACACATCACACACCTTTGAAATTCTGACAATGGCGCTAAAGAGTTATCACAAGGAGACCCTAAATGGTATGAAAAGATCGTAAGTCCATCCACTAGCATTTGTTAAAGGATTTATTATGCAATTTCTGTAAACAGATAATTGGTACGAAGAACGTGAGCCTCCCCTAAATGGTGTCTTACCGCGCGACGGAGTGGTATGGCGTTGCGTATCTTGAATTGGAGCCAGACAATGAACTTTTCTTTAGAGGCACTGTGTAACAAAAGCGATTTTTCATCATTCTTGTAGAAGGAGTACACTACAACGACTTGTATGGACTTTAATGGGAGAAAGCCAAGTGTTCCGGTAAAATCAAACAATGTTGGTATCATCCGATGCACCTGAATCGTAATGAACTGATGTGTCTGTAGAAAAGTAAACTGCGAATGATTGGGGACCATAACATTGATGTTGCTATGCATCAAATGTCCGCGAAAGACTATTATGATGGTTTTCGTGCTGTGATTCCACGGCCAAACGCTGAGCAGGAAAAACGTTATCTCGAATCCACTCACCGTGCAACATTCATTAATCATTTCCCATCAACATCGACTCAGAGTGAAAATCGGAATGCCCTTGTTCCAGCTGGTGGCCCGGGTGCGAGGAATCTTGAGCGAGGTAAAGCAGCTTCAGGCGCTATGGGTGAGGTCTACCGAGTGAACCCGGAGCCACAAAAAGACACACAAGCCCAACGAGCATGGATGTATTCAAAGGATCCGATGATTGTTGCAATTCAAAACCGAAACCAACAAGCAACCCAGGTGACACATCCTACGACCGTGCAAAACGAAACGAAGCGAGAGCATTTCAGACGTCAAAGTACCTCCATTACAATGGTTCCCATGCATCACACTGGCGTCTTTGTCGATGATTAATATATCTTGAGAATGATCAAAAGATCCTCAGTGATCTAATACATGGTAGCCTGCTTACAGTCGGTAGAAATCGAATGATTTTTTTATTCAATTCTCGGCCAAACACATGCGATAACAACTCTACACGATAAAGTGGGAGAATAGCAAGGATTAGCGTCCAGGTTGATAGAGATCGACACATACGTACGTACCAGAAATTCGTCTTCAGTCATGTTCTGAAGATCATCATCGTGCACCATATCAAGCCGCTTTACTTTTCCATTCACAGTAACGTCGATATCATTTCCGCCACTTTCATCCTCATCGCACCATTCCCATTCCACATCTTCCAAATCTTCGTCCTCGCCAGTGTCACCGTTCATCTCGGCATCCCATCCTTGCTTGTCAACTTGGACTTCCACCTCTTCGCTGTCTTTATTTTCTTCGTTGTATCGTTCCAACTCGGCCATGTAAGCTCGTTTAAATGCCTCTTGTCGCTGTTCTTCTGTCATGCTGTTATCAACCATATGGTCCATACTTTGAATACCGATCGGGAGGGTTTGTTGTTCTTCAGTACTAACGGAGACACTTTGTACATGCTTGGCAGCCATGTGTCCACTAATTGAACTACCTTGAAGAAATTCAGGGAGAGCCCGAGGTGCCTTCACAGGGCGTTTAGATGCCTCATCATCCTGCAACAATCCTGTTAGCTCAAATGTCCCGTTGAACTGTCAGCTAGAGAAGCCAAGCCTTACCGATTTCCTCTTTCTATCCATTAAATATTCATCGTCTGCTTGATCATTACCAGCGATATCAACAATGATTTCTTGATCCTGTATTCACACCATTATGAGAAAAAGGTGTTTAACAAAGGCAATACCAATTTCTTTACCTGAGCTCCATATGGATACAAATAGGACTGAGAATTCTGTCCATCACCAGCACGATTTCCGCCAGGTCCGCCACCACCGCCACCACCACCTCCTCTTCCGCCACCAGGACCACCAGCTCTCTCTCGAACCCTTGCGCTATTACCACCAAGCCCAGCAGCACGATTTTCACTTGGAAGATTACTACGAAGTACCACGTTTTTAGCAATGATAAACGTATGTCTTGCTAAGACCACACAAATTATTGCAAGCATACCTTGGTAGCGCATGGCCTTCCTTGACAAAATCCCCAATACGCCGGAGTACTTCGTAAATGCCTTCATGCATGCCAGTTTGCTTGTTCATTTGATCTTTGCACTATGAGTCCGTCGCGTGAAGTACAATGTCAAAATTTCACTACTTATCATTGTGGTAAAGGCATATGATCTTCATACCTTGCGTTGGAGATTTTGAATTTTCTCTAGTCTATCATTATTATCGCACTACGACATCAAATAGCACAGATTGTCAGTAAATTGTATCCCTCTACGGCAAGAGAGCGACTCAACCTCCAATAGCAGTTCATTGCAGTGCCCACATCGAAACTGGTACTGTCCCGGCATCAACAATAGCTGCGCTTCTAGCGCAGTGTATTCTCGTCCGCAATCCGGATCTTTACATTGGAATGTTTGTCGTTCGATTTCTAGTTGTTCACTTTCTTTCAGGTGCTCATGCATGACATAGAGTCGATACTGTACGACGTCCACAAAATATTTGTAATCGATGTACCTGCTCACCCCCATAAAATCGACACCAATGGTCAGCCCCAAGCTGAGATCGGGAATCATACACATCCAAAATGACAAGTATACCAATAGGATGTGGACGAGCTGCCTCCCAGTCTTTTGTCATTGAGCACTTCTCTATGATATTCCAGACACCATCAAGATATCAATGAGGAGATCCACAAAAACCAGACAAACAGTGAGGATATGGTTCGCTTTTCGTACTCGCAGACCAAGTGGTCTTGATGCAACTCATTCATGATCTTCCGCACTTGTCGTGTCTGGAGGTTCACGGCGTTACCCATATCGTCATCCTATGATTCGTCAATTATGTGCGTATGAGTCACTACTTTTCCTGTATTCATTCTCTTCCATATCTTTTACTAAATTACCTTCAAGAATTTCTCCCGAATGAGTGCGCGCAACACGACGATATGCTCATCTGAATAAAACGCTCTGTGTGTTCCAAACAATAGCAGATGTAAGTGATAAAACGTATTCTACCAGAGAAAAGGAGCTCTTGCTCTCCACATAAACATACGCATTCTCTCTCTACGTCTAACGCTGCCACTCCACGTACCGCCCGACGAGATTCACGAGTTTCTCCACGAGCCCTGCCATCTCCACAATGCAGAGTGAATGTGGAATCAGTACCATTCGAACATTCGAGTCAGTTACACTCATATCTGATATATAACATGATATGTTCTTTACAGGTAACTGCGATCTGATTGGTTGGCTTCATATCCTCAGAACTAGCAATGGATTCACTTCTTGAAAGCGTCCACCATGACAATTTGGTCAAAACCGAGCCGCGCCCCCAGGCCTTGGTTCGCTTATTTGGAAACCGTAAACACCTTGATGGGGGGCTACCCCCCAAAACCTCTTAGATTAGTAATTTATAGAAAAGGAATCTTATTATGATGGAAAGTAATAGACCCTATTAAACTTGGTTGGCTTTGTATCTTTTTCAGCGAAGCATCTTGGCGTTGGTCTCGCTGAGACCCTTACATTGCTGAAGATTTCTAACGCCGAGGGAACCAGGTCCCTGGTTGCTGATGTTGATCCTCGAACTGATACCTGACACAAGGCGTTACTTCTCTTACACTCTCATCCCCGGGGCGAAAGATCCTGTCTTCACCAAGAGGCGCTAGATATCAGTGGCTCGAGGAGTAACAAAGCCCTACTACGTATGGCAGCGCACCGAGCACAAACCCAACGCCAAGCGGTCGACCAGATACTTTCTGGTAGCCAAAACCCCCGACGGTGCGTAAATCCATCGAAAGTAAAAATTTAACATACGGATATAGTTGGATGGAGTTCGAGGACAGGTCCTCCCCCCTGACCTCAACCTACCGTACTACAAAACGGTCAAGACCAGCCTTGCCTCTGTCCTCAAGACTCTGGAGAAGCAGTCGGTGATCAGTCAGGCAGCAGTGGCAGTCAACCGCATCGTCATTCGATCACTTCTGTTCCTCAGACTGTACTTGATGCGCCACAAGGATACACCGTTGGTTGTGAATGCCGAGCTGGTGGATACGATGTTCAAGACGGTTTGTCAGCGGAAGGCTATGGGTGGACCGCATTCGGCCACCGCCAAAGTCCTGCGGGACAACTTGACTGCGTTCTACAAGCAGCACTTTGAGCTCCTATTGCCGATAGGAGACGAACCATTGTCCTACACTCACCTGAACATTGTGCTCGACTATGCTTTCGTGCAAGCGGTGACCGTCTTCGAGATCAACATCAAACAACACTTTGTCGAGTATGTAAAGGCATATGTCAACACGGTATGGCAGAAGGAATATCTGGTAGAGCGCATCAGGGCTACTAGGAAGCTGCTGGTGAACAGCAAGGCGACTGAGTTCTACGAGGGCAGACTGTACAACAAGGTAACTGGGTTCTACGAAGGCTGTATCGAAAGATGCGACTGAACAACTTTTACAACATACGCAAGTCTGAACAGTGGCTGATGCAACGCTTCAAAGAGACCTTCGGTATCCCAAACGAGGTAGTGGTGAGCATCGGTGACTGGGAGCAGAAGAAGCATCACAAGCTCAAGGAGCCCACCAAGGGAAAGGAATTTAGGACTCTGTTGAGGAAAGCCGGCTACTCGGTGTATCTCTTGGACGAGTTCAAGACCAGCTGTCAATGCTCGCACTGCCAAGTCGAGGGTGTTAAGTGCGAGAAGTTTCGTGTAAGGCTAGATCCTAACACCAAAAAGCGTGACGAAGACAGACAACTCCGACTTCTACACGATCTATTGCTGTGCCAACAGTGTCATAGGCTGCGGAATCGGGATGTCAACTCTTCAACCAACATAGCTCGCCTCACAAGGCAGGCTCTGGAGGAAAGAGAGCGACCAGAGTATCTGAATCGCCAGACACGACTGCCACCGGCAGACAGTGCTGTTACGTCGACAGCATGAACCATAATTTACACTGGGCTGAAGTATCCGAATATCTTTTTAGAACCTTCCTAGGCGTTTGAAATCTTCAACGATGTAAAATACTTTACCGTCTTCACGCGGAGTTCCATTGTCGCATCTTCATCACATACTACAGATAAAGGGAATACATACAAGCGTCTATCAAATTCGTATCCAGTGATGTTTTCCCACACGCATTTCCCACCAATAGTGGCTTTTGGGTGCAACTGGATCATCGAAACTGTCCACATGTGGTTCACACCTTCTTCTACCACTTTGGACAGCGCGTAGGCCTTGGAAATGCCCAAAACCAGGATGATCACCTCTCGGGCATCCATGATGGTACCAACGCCGACTGTCAACGCCATCTTGGGCACTTGGCCCATGTCACCACCAAAGAATCGCGAGTTTGCCACGATGGTTTCATACGCCTACACTAAGTAAATGATTGAGCATGCTTGTCTGTTGAGCGATAAACTGCATGAGTACATTTTTACCAGCGTCTTCACGCGCGTTCTAGACGTCAATGATGATCCAGGCTCGTTAAAGGCGATATGACCGTCGGGACCAATGCCTCCGAGAAATAATTCGATGCCGCCCACGGCCATGATCTTTTGCTCATACTGGATACAACGATTATTAGACAAGGATGCAGTAGTGACGTGTAAAGAAGAAGTGAATATACCTCTTCGCATTCTCGCTCGAGATTGGCCGCGTTACCATCAAGAATGTGCACATTCTCTCGTCTATTTCATAATTCAAATCGCAATTCATTCACTTTTACACCAAAAGTGTGATTCCTGACAACTTACCTAATGTTGATATGCTGGAAAAAATTTTCCCACATAAATGTGTGGTAACTCTCTGGATGATTCTCCGGGAGATTCACGTACTCATCCATATTAAAGGTTATGACATGCTCAAAGCTGGAGAAGACACACAAAGCATCAATTTATTGCCCATCTACCAATCCATTATCATTCTATCAACCTGAGGGTGTTGTTGTGATGAAACTCGATGAGCTTCTTATACGTGAGCAGCGGTGAACTACCCGTGGGCAGCCCCAGTACGAAAGGTTTCTCCGCCGTGGGCTGGAAGGTGTTAATGCGCTTGCGGACATAGTTGGCGACCCAGAGCGCTACAGCCTCGGGCGTCTCCTCGATGATCAACCGCATCTCGTTCTCTGAGGAAATTCCTGAATAGTGGATTCCACAACAAACCCTACACTCAATTTAATAAACCAAAAGGCACATGCAACAGGAGCGCGTGCTCAAAATCACCAACGTGCGCGTACTGCGCGATGGTGCACTACGGCAGACGGATTTATGGGTGGTGGACGGCAAGATCATCGACCCGCAGGTGCGATTCTGGAGCGCGGCGGTAAAGGATGAGTGTGCACCCATCGAGGTGGTCGACGGTCGCGGTGGCATCGTCGCACCTGGCTTTGTGGATCTGCAACTTAACGGTGGCTTTGGTGTAGATTTTTCCAATCCATCCATCACAAAGCAGCAGATCAATATGGTAGCGCAACGGCTGGTGGCGACGGGCGTGACGGCGTTCTGTCCTACAATAGTTTCATCAAGTGCCGATGTCTACAAATCACTTCTGCCGAAGTACCAGCGCACAAGCGATGGTGGTACACGCAGAGCGGCGAATATATTAGGTGTCCATTTGGAAGGACCTTTCATCAACCCCGAACGAAAAGGTGCTCACAACGTAAGTGTGCTGGCAACCCCCACGCGTGGCCTCGCGTCGCTGTTAGAGTGCTATGGTACGCTGGAGAATGCCGCTATCGTCACGCTAGCGCCAGAGTTAGATGGTGCGTTAGAGACTATCGAGGAGCTACGACAGCAAGGCACCGTCGTCAGTGTAGGCCACTCGCAGGCGTCGATCGACACGGCCATCGAGGCGATCCAGCGTGGTGCGTCCATGATCACGTACGTCTAGTAAGCATTCACATTTTTATCCACTTTTGACTGATCTGTATCTGTTACTCTTATTCCACAGCCACCTCTTCAACGCCATGGGACCGTTCCACCATCGTGATCCTGGACTTGTGGGGCTGCTGGGGCTGACGCAGCACCGACCGTTCTACGGACTCATCCTGGATGGCGTGCATTCCCACGCCACGTCAGCGCGGATCGTCCAGACATGCCACCCCGAAGGACTAGTGCTCGTGACTGACGCCATGGCCGGCATGGGACTTTCTCCTGGCACATATGACCTCGCCGACCAGCGCGTCGACGTCAAGACCAACGGTGCGTTTCTCGCTGGCACTGCCACCATAGCAGGTAGCATCGTGACGATGGACTCGTGTGTCCGTGCGCTCATGGCAGCTACAAATTGCAGTGTGGAGCAGGCGCTCGAGGCAGCATCGCTACATCCAGCTCAGGTACTGGGTGTAGAAAAGTACAAAGGGACGCTTGCGTTCGGCGCGAATGCCGATTTCGTGTTGTTGAACGATCGATTAGAGGTCATGCGAACGTACATCGCAGGGGAATTAGCCTATGACAACTTTTAGAGAAAATATACATGGTTTAAATCGCGTTACTCCCCTCTTCTGAGGCCTGCCCTACCAGACAAAGTGATGATGATCAGCTTCATCGCCCTGATCGACCTTGTTTTCGTCCTCAGGAAGCTTAATATGTCGCTCCGGTTGCGAGCGCCACATAACCTGCCGTCCCTTGCGCTTCTTGGGTGCCTGCATACTTCTCTCCATGGATTTCTTCATGCGCTCTTCGTACATCTTTTGCTGTTGCGTGATCCGCTCCTGTCGAACGCGCTCACGTCGCTCCTTCTCTTTCTCCTTCTCAGCCTTGGCAACATATTCCTCCGGCATCTGCTCAATGGCGCTGAGTAGATCTTCCAAACGAGCTTCGAGATCCGTCAGCATGTATAGTGTCGATGAGTTCGTTTCTGCGTCAAAACCACAGCGCTTATAGACTTCGAGTACTCGATCCTGCAGCTCCTTGAGCATACGTTCCTGTGCATTTTCACCCGTACCACCCAATGATCGCTGCCGCAATTGGTTCGCTTTACCCTCTTCATGACCAATTTGTTGCTGTAGGTCGTTGATGTTTGCCTTTAACGTTTGAGTTTTGCGATCCATCGTCTTTTTCGTTTCTCGAAAGGATTGCTTCAGCTCCTCAAGTGTTTGCTCCGTTTCTTGACTGTTCTGAATCAAAAAAAGATTGCTTTCTTCCAGGGCTGTAAAGATATCGAGAAGCTGCTGTGGTTGCTGAAAATGCATCGGAATTTCCTCTCCGCTACTTGTCAGCTGCATATGATCGAGATTTGGCATTGGCGGCACCACAATATCCTTGCTCTTGGTCGTTTTCTCGTTGGGCTTCTTCTTCGATTTGCTGTCTTTTTCTGGTCGCTCTCTTTCCAATCTCTCTCGCTCTTCAATCTCCGCCAACGCTTTGGCTTTCTGGATTTCCCACTCAGCAAGAATTTTATCTTTTCGCTTCTGTAAGCGCTCCTGTTGTCTCCGTCGCTTCTTTTCTAGCTCTTCAATTTCGTACTCCTGCGGCGTCAGTTCATCCAAAAACGCTTTGTATTGCAAGCAGTCGTGCAGCTGCTCACTAAGCTTCGACATATCGCTTTGCACCAACTGAATCTGTTGATTGAGTTTCTTGATCTCTTGTACCTTGTCAGCCTTTGCTTTGGTTTCTTTCTCCGCGCGTTTGATGGCCTCGTGGGCTTTCTTATCGTTTTCTTTCAAAAACGTATCAAACCGAACAGCATCCTCCTCGAGCATGAGTTCACTCTTCTTCAGTGCCTCTTCCTTCAATTGCGCCTTCTCCTCCAGTTTCCGGATCTCTTCGCGCTTCGTATCTAGGGACATTTGTACTAAAAACATCTCGCGCTTCTTTGTGATGAAGTCAGCCATGTTTTCTCGCTCGCGTAGGCGATCATTCGAGATAGCAGCGGTGGCGGCAGCCACGAGACCGCGTGTTTGCCGTGTTTGAGACGAAGAATACGTCTCAAGATCTGCCGGCTATGAAAACAATCGGAAAGCTAAATGTTAAAATGACAGAATCTAGAGACAGCAGACAGGAATGCGCCCTACAAGGTCATTTGAGCGGAATCGACGAATGTTGCCAATTTTCGAAGACATTGTAGGTTTCTCGTAGATTTTCAGGCCAGAGCTCCTCCATTTTTCCTGCAGGCAATTCGCAAGTGTCGTTTATCAGATATTGAGAATTATAAGCAGTATGAAACAACAACCAACCTCGTCCTTCCGCTGCTTCTCAGTCTCTCGCATTCGGAAAACTTCTTCATCGGACGGGAGAGTAAACGGATTTGGCTCCGCAGTCAAATGCTCTACAGAAATGATATATACAAACGTTAAGCAACATGTACGCCGATCAGAACGCGACCGCAAATGACAAACTTCAATATCCTTCTAGGCAAACGAACCTGAGAGCGTCCGATTCTTCTGCATCTTGGGCGATAAAGAGCTACTTGACAAGGTTGGTAGGTGTCGGCCTCGTTATGTCTATTTCCAGCTACATCAAGCACTTGCGCTGACCCACTAGGTGAAACGACACTGCGTTATTGGTACCAAACGGGTAGATTATACATAGACTCTGGTGTTTGGAGCCAAGTGGTTGACCATACTACAAAAAACGATGCTGGAGCCCATGAATGAAGTCGTTGTGACACAAGAACTGACCAAAAGTGAAGAGAATGTGGCAAACAGGAGCGAGGAACAAGAGATGATCTTTTATCGACGCCCAGATATCAGCACTCGCCAGTTATTTTTCCAGCGACGACATGGGGAAAGCAATGGCGCTCAGTCCACTCCCATTCAGTTCCTGACTGTGGATGGCAACATGCAATTTGGACTCCCCGTTGTGCGATCTTCCTCCAAAAGTAGCTGTGACATTCCCAACTTGTCATCATCATCATCATCGTTTAATACTTCCACTGCTACTTCCCAAGACGAGAAACCAGCGAGAGTAAGTCATCCGTAATTTTAGTTGAGCTTTGAGCTGTTGTGTTTATCAAGTTGTCTTTTGACGCAGCTGCTTGTGACAACAAATCAAGTCGATGATACAGCAAGTAGGCGCCGAATCCGCCATCTACAGGTGAGTCAAGAAGCCAGCCTGTACTGCATATCAAAGGCTGTGTGCCTCACCTAAGTCTGCTTATCGATTCGACAGATAACGTTTCTTATCGCGATTGGGATCAGTTTGTTCCTCACGATCATTCTTCTGGTACCCAATGAAAGCGGTAAGATCTGCTTGTCCTTGATATCCTGTTACAGTCACGCGCATGGTAAGTCCACCGCTGTGATGTAGGTGCTTGGTACAACACAGACGCATTTGGGTCTTCCTTGGCTCCAATAAACGCACAACGCCTCCGATATGTCTGCCCTTTTTTGCTTGCGATAGCGTTGCTGACGAGTATGCTGGGAATTGGCGCCGTATACTCGAAAAACGCAGATCTATTCACCATATACATCTTCGGTAACGTTTCTATAGTCAGACGCGACTGCAAAAGGGGATGGTGATGATGAACTGACATACATGATAGTTACTATCATTTTGAATATGTGGTCCATGCTGCTTCTGCTACCTCATGCATTTTTCTTTCTTCGCTTCGTGTTTGACATCCTTCTCATCGTACTGGCAGTGGAAGTACGATCTAATTTGGTAAGAACCTATCTTTCATGTATCTCTTCAACCAAAGCTTTGAGCATTCAAATCATTATGTGTCGTAGGAACAAGTGTGGTTCGTGGCAAATTTCCACCGTCTTCGTTACTGAGCCTTAGGGTTTGTGACCAAACAAGCAATCCATTGGCTCGATTGTCTGATCAACGGACGATTTGATCGTTGCTGTATCACGCAGATCAAAGCGTTCTTCTCTCCATCCATATTGGGTGAGTCTAAGTTTAATGACCACATGAAAAGGTAAATGACTTTCAAACTGTCCGAGAGTCTTTGACCGAGCAGGCAGTCGTAAAGAACCTTAAGAACAACATCAAGGTAGTTAAGTTAGATGATATTCATTGCGCTTGCCATAAAATGAACTGACCTCCAGGTTGAGAAGATGTAAAACAATCAGTATGGGTTTTCGTTGCTGCGCCAACCTGACCACAAAGAAAGACAATCAATGATGAGGATGCCCTAAAGACAAAAAATAAGCATGAACAAAATAAAAAAGATTAGACAAGAGATGATACTTGCTTACCGGAACTAAATTGCCAAGAGATTCGCCGTCATAAACGCGGTAATTAAATGGATCTCTCGTAAAATCCGCTTGCCACGCACTTATGGACATGTTTGCATAATTCCTGCAATCACATATAATCGTGAAGACTTGGCTAGCACCGAGATTGCAATGATGATATTTATCTAATAAAAACCGTACCCGAGTCAGCATTGCTGAGTGCACTCATTGGAGCGTCGTTTATTTCCATTGGTATAATCACTTGTAACGCTCGCCGTGCCGTGCTAACGATATTGATATCGATTCAGATTAATAACATTGCGCCAGAATTTCATCATAATGTGAATTGTCCAATTTCTTACCTGACGTACTCGCGAATGTCTTTTGATGACGCTGTACCGGCATTTATAGCTGCAAGGTCGTTTAAAAGCACTTTTTTCAGCCGTCGAGCACACTGCCCACTGAGTCCGCTGAGTTTTGCTGCTGCTGAGTTACCAAGAAGATCTTTGGTAGAGAGTGACTGGGTCACGCTCCAATTGTCCAGGACGGCAAAGGTAAATCGGATATTCGTTGTGCAGGGACAAAATTAACATGATATCGACAAATTCGCTTACATAGCTATCTGCATTACATGAAAGGATCAGGAACGTTCACGAGAAATGGGACCAACACGTGTACCATGATGCCATAAATCCGTTTGCAGATCAATTTGTACTGCATACTGACCAGTTTGATGTAAATAAGCTCATCATCAATGCTTTCATAAACACTCCTACTTCTCAATTCGCTCCTTGTGTTAATATAACATGACAAAGAGAATGTAAACATCCTGTTTGACGTATGTGGTCACAGAATCACGGGTAATATACGCACCGTAGGTCGACCATAAGAGTGAGAAACAGAGATACAAATCAGAGGGGAACTCTGCTCGCATAAGCAGAGGGAATTCGTGATCTTGTGCGAAAAATTGCGAGCGTCAGGTAAATAAGGTATAGCAGATCCCAACGCCTTGTAATAGAGATTATATGCAACTGCATACCTCACTGGCAAGTCGAACAGCACCAGTATCACCCGTTCGTCACTAAAGACCACCTTCCCGCTCGCTTTCACCTCCATCGTCGCCTTCAACTCGAAACTTCAGGATCTACTCAAACAGTTCCGCACTTAAGATCGGATTATCAGATGACCGTTAGGTACGTTTTATGGGGTTTACCCACCAAAATCAAGGTACATCTTCAGGTTTCAGTGTTATGATTAGCGACAGTATTGAGAATTTGGGGGGGGGGGATATGAAGTGTAGAAAGAGAGAAGTGTACATGAAATGGAAACGCGGTGGAGGGCGTCTTTCTCTTTCACCATCGATCGTGAGTATTATGTGTGTGCTGTTGTAATTCTACATTGGTAGCAATGTGGGATGCCACACTCGCAGATCTGGACAACTGTGCATACGAGGTTGCATGAAGGTCGTCCCTCAGAGGCAGAGGATGGCAATGAATGAAGTGTTTTTATTGGTTGAAATTCAGTTTTTTGTGGTTAGGTTTCATCGGTGGAGTGAGTTCCGGAAGGAAGAACCGCATAGTTGAGTGAGTCGCTCTCTCTCTCTCTAAAGGTAAAACGCACTTGGAAAGGAAGGCAGGAAGCAGGGAGGAATGTTCGCGCCTTCTGGTCATCATGAGGAAGCACACACGATGACCCACGAGGAGTTGCTGGCACATCAACTCGATCTACACCAGAAGATCCAGCAGCAAATGCAGCTCCAGATGGAAATGAGTCTGCAGTTCAGCCAGCGCCAGTCGCTCACGGCTTCATTAGCAAAGGTCGAGCCAGACTTGGGTGATAACGTCTTTGATATGCTTGACGATCTCATTATGATCCCGTCTGGTGCCGTTGCCCCCGAGCGCAACTCCCTTTCGAAACAAGCACTCGATGTTAATGATGACTCGGCAGGTGGCCGCGATAGTTTGGCCGACATTCTTGAATCACTCGATATGGACCTGGATGACTTTGGTGACGATGGTCGCTACACGGATAGTACGCGATCGTTCAGCTCCTCTTCCTCTACGACCATGGACGCCAACCGCGACTCTTACGATGACGACGACTTGGATCTTGACGATCTTGACGACGATTTGGATCTTAACGGCGATGTAGACGATCATGGTGTCGACGACGACGATGACACTGGAGACAGTGACAAGGCAGATACTCGCCTATCTGATCCGGATGCGCACGCTGTGCCTGATGAGGAGGACTTTGTGCATCTCCGTCGCTCGTCACTCGACATGCTCGCATCGGTTGTGGGTAGCTCGAGCAGCGTTTCGTTGAGTGGCAACGGCAATCTCTGCACATTGGTCTGGGAGGGCGGTTTACTCGGACTGCGACTGCGGATGTCACAATCGCGAATGCTGCCGGCCGTATCGAAAGTGACGGGAAAAAGTTCCATTGTAGGCATTCATTTAGTGGAAGTGGGCGATTTGGTTATCCAAATCGGCTCGCGGATGACGAAAGACATGGAGTTCATCGAAGCGATCAATTATCTGAAGGAAGTAGAGAAGCCGTGTAAATTGATCTTCCGTCGCTCGCATGCAGATCCAATGGCCGTGAAGCCGATTCAGCCACAGGTGAAAAGTGCAATTGGCTTGAAACTAGCAAAGAAATTCGAAGAGCTGACAAACGCGGAGAACGAAAAGTTTCCAGCTGCACCGGCGGTGAAATTGGACGCCAAATACGAAGTGAAATGGCTCGATGGTCCACTAGGTATCAGTCTTATTGCCAGTAAAGATGTCCCATACCCGTTAGTGACACGAATCACTGGAAAGAATCGCTCTCCTCAAGTTCAGGACGTGCAGCCTGGTCATTATCTCGTGCAAATTGGAAATTATAACACGGCAGATGGTAATTTCAACACCGCGATCAAGTTCTTACAAAAGGTAACGAAGCCAGTATCGCTGTTTTTCTGTCCAGGCAACAAGAAAGTGTCACTCCGACCGGAACCAACAGCAGACGAGTATGACCACGTGTGGGAAAAGAAACAAGCACTCTGTTTCACGGTACGGCCTAATGATCAAGGTCGCATGATTGTCGCAGACCTTGGAAGTGCTAAATCGATCAAAGTAAAAGTGAAAGGTGCCCCGAATGTAGGTGCATCAATTAACTCAGGCGACCAGATTCTCTGGATTAATGACGACAATACGGAGGAGCTCACCTTCCACGAGGCTCTGCTGAAACTCCGTACGGCAAAGCGACCACTAGTAATTCGGTTCAGGAAAGCACCACCGGAAACACCTGCAGAGCAACGGCTTCCACCACCTCCTCCAGTGACGAATCCTGAAGTTTCACCAAGTACTACGGCGACGAAATCAGTCTCACATGGTTTTAATCCGCTGCGGAAGATCACATCACTAAGCCCTTACAGTAAGGAGAAGGAGAATGCAAGTAGCACAGCAAATGCACGAGGAAATGACGTTAAAAAAGGCTCACAGTCGCCCCCAGATGTGCATCAAGCAAAGAAAAGTGTGTTACGGCAATCCGATCTTGAGGTAAAAAAATCAAACCAGGATCCAAATCATTCTCAGTCAGCAAAAGTTACTTCAAGCATTTCAGGTACTGTGTCAACGAAAGAAGCATCTGCATCTGAGAATACTGAGAACGGCACCAATGCTACGGAATCACGACGAGCCACCGACTCGCAAGCGAAGATTCTTAATCTCGATGTACTGAATAGCTTCCGAAAAGCTCCACTACAGAAGGCGTCTAGTGATCCAGTTGTGACGGATAAAGAGAAAGCTCTGGCGTCATCCACATCATTAAAACCGTTATCTCGAGGTTCTGCGAATCCAGCAGCTCAACATACACACGATTCTCATTCGACAACCAGTGATCGAAACATCCCACCTTCGTCTTCAAAATCATTAGAGGACGAAGGGGACGTGTACGAAGTCGTTTGGCCCGAAGGAACTGCTCTTGGACTAACTTTGAAGGTGCATCCAACGACTCGATTCCCTGTTGTTGCACGTGTGACTGGAACAAGTAACCTGAAGAATATCGAGCACGTTTCTCCGGGCGACATTCTTTTCGCTGCTAACAACGCGAACATTATCCCCCAACCAAAATTCAAGCAGACACTAGAAAACCTTTCGAAGCTGCCGAAACCTGCGGTGCTGCGATTCAGACGGGCTCCGTCTGTGACGACAGCACCTCCTCCACAAGTGCTCAACAACGACCACGCGCTGCCGCGTGGTCCGCCAATGAAGGAGCATGAGTACGAATTGATATGGCGAGAGAACGCGAATCTGGGGCTCGTGTTCAGTTCGGACGGAGATGTGCCCAAGGTAACAAAGGTAGACATTGAGTCTGGTGGTCCCATGCTACACAAGGTCACAGTGGGTGATACACTATCATGTATTGGACCCTTGGGTATCAGTGGGTCTTCGTTTCACACGTCCATGGCCACACTGCGAGCGATCAAACGACCGGTGGTACTGCGTTTTCAGAGACGCTCGCATGGCTAAGCGCAAAAGTAACAGGATGTACACTGGTTGGGTTGGTTTGGTGTTGTTTGATATTTTATAGAAAGAGTCTCGCTATCCGCATTGTCACCATGTCACTTGTGCTATGTCTACTAACTAATCCAACCAATTCATCCATTGCGCTCAGAAACTGCCAATACAAGGATACCAACGATTCCAATCATTACGCGTGTACTAAGAATTGCTGCCGTTTAACCAAAAAGAAATATATATAGGAGAGCCAACGTGTCGAGTATAATACATGCGCTCTGATTGTCTGGACATCCACTCCCTACTAAGGGAACCTAGAACATGCCTTCTCGCGGAGACGAGTTGAGCCGCTCGAATTGAGCTGCAAGCGCTTGTTTCTTAGTGAGAATCTCATTACGCGAGTTTCTCAAATCCTCTGACACGTCTGTGACATTGATAGCGTCCATAAAGTTGGCGAGCAGCGGCGCCTTGACATTAGATGATGGGATGTTTCCCTCTGCTGCTGGGACCAAGAAGTCTTCGATCGCGAACGCGTAGTGGTGCGCCACTGCAAACCCCAACATTTCCACACAAATAATGAAGTCGTTCATAGCCGATGCGATCTTCTGTGCATCCCAGCAATTTGGACAGCCGATGTTCCATTTCTCGGAGATGACACCAACCGTTTCCAACAGACTGATTAGTAGCGATTGCCAGTACGTGAAGAAGATGATGGCTTTGATCGCTAAGAACTTGGGAAACGGATGCACCGGTGCAAGTTCTTCCTTTGTACCCAAGAAGAACATAATCAGACAATATAGCGCCCACGTTTGGGAGATAGTCAACACAAAAGAGACATAGCCGAACGTCACGAACGGATTCAGGAAGTCGCCTTCGCCATAGACACCCGCCAAACTGGAAAAGAGGATGACAACAGACGTCAGCAGCTTCACTGGGATATACTGCAGAATCCCGATTGTCGTCAGACGCACAAATTTGCCGCCCATGGCCCACGGTTTCATGCAGCAGAAGGGTGCGGCGTGCATCATCTGCGGCTTCGAGCGCAACGTGCTCGCAAGCACCGACTGGCCCCCTAAATACTCGACGAGGAAGCAATGAAAGGAGTAAAGTGCGAAGGCTTCGTAGCAATCGCGACAGGTCTCAAAAAGCAGTTTCTGTTCGTTAAACACGAGCGCCAGGTAGGACGTGAGTCCGTAGATGGGCACCATCATTAAAATTCGGATGACGTGCTTGCGGATGCCTGCGGCGGGGTTATAAAGCAGGTGGGTCCAGATGAGCCATCCTGACTGAATAATCGCCAGCAGCGTGAAGGCGCCGGAGATGGCGTAGGCCAGCGTCTCTATCTGCATTTCTGGTGAGCGAGTGAGTCACAGCAGCACCACCTGAGTCTGATATCTTAAAGCCTTCCCTTCCTCTGCCGTTCTCTCTCTTGGCCAAAGAACCCAATTACCAACCCACAGGCCAGTATTACAAATTAGTACGGTAAATATAACAGTCAATATGTAACATAACCGAAGGCTAACTATTAACAGCAGGTTAATTAACGCCGTTTTCCTCCATTACTGCTCGACTTCTTCTTCTTTGAGCGCCGATAATCTTCATCGTCGTCGTCATCATCCCCACGCCCACGTTTCTCACTGGCACGTAATCGGTCCGCTGCCTGAGCTTCTTTTTCTAGTTCATCCCACGTCGGTGCGTCTTCTTCGTCTTCCGATGGTTCCTCCGATGATTCTTCGTCTACAATAGAAGCCCAGTCCGACTCGTCCGATCCACTCGAATCATCACTTCCCGAGTCATCATCATCATCAGATCCACCGGATTCTGAATAGTTGCTGTCTTCTGCTTCTTCCTCATCCTCATCTTCGTCATCCGACCCTTCCATCTAAGATAACGGAACCACAACAGCATCAAAGTTAATGACCTGATCATCAACCTATACCAACTATCTACAGCAAAACTCACCTTTAAAAACTCCCAACCAGCAGGTTTAGGGACGCCATCATCATCCGTATCCAAGTAGAAACGGTTATCTGACTTGATCGTAGCCATGATACTCTTCCAATTCAGATTGGCGGTACCCGTTGTGAAGCATATATCAATGTCATCAAGCCATTCCTTAATGCGCTCTAACTCATTCATGGATACCGCGCTGATACGAATCGGAGCAATGTCAAAATTCTTGAACACAAACACGACATCGAAGTTTTTCGATGAGAACATCACACGTTCAAAGTGTACATGCTCCACTTCATCCAACGTGATAATGAAGAACGGCATGTCCGTCAAACTCACAAGACAATGCACTGACGGCTGCAAGAGCACCATTTCTTTAAACGGCGTACCCATGAAACCTAGTTCACGATAGGGAATATCAAACACCACTGCCTTGCCGTACCTCTCAGAGACAGCTTCCATCTTGTGACAAAATTCTTTAAATGTGGTATTTAGCTTCTCACGAAGAGCACGTTCTCTGTTTTCTTCATCCAATTCGTCCGGATCGTACATGGATCGGCGGCGATTGTCCAGATTCTGTGAGCCTTCAATCACTTCCGTGTAAAACTGAACATCGTTCTGCTTCTTCTTCCCAATCATGATATGGTTCTTCAAGTGGAAGTGGATGAGAACTACAAGTTCTTTGTCACACGGTTGGAAAATGGCGTGCTTAATGTTGGAATATAAAATGTCCAATTTCTGGTTCTTGTTTGTCATAAACCGAATACCGTTGTTATGCGCTTCTAGAGTCCCGTGAGTCTTTCTTCCAGTCAAATGGGGTCGCGCAGATAAATCAATCAGGCGAGGCACTCGACGATCACGTGTCAAAATCAAATCTTCTTGAACAACAAGGTCTGATTCTTCTTGTTCACGTTGCTCACGCTGCTTTACACGCTTCTGGAGCTCTTTGATCAATCGAAACTGATTGTTCAAATTGTGAGCGTCTGATGAACGAAATCCTAGTTCCTTAATAAACATCTTGTTCGGAAACTTTGTGATAACATTTTGCATTGCTGGCAGCACGTCTCGACCCAACGAGGTGCCAGGCACGTAAAAGTTGATTCGCAAATATGTCGCCTTGTCTTCTTCAGACTTGCTGACATTTTTTATCGTTGAGATGTGGAAGGGTACAGGAACGCCATTGATTGGGAGAATAACAGCCTCGGCACGCATATCCACCATCACCTGACGTTCTCGGAGCTCCGATGGGTAGCCCTGAGGCCCTGGATACGCCAAAATTGTCTTTTCTTTTCGCCGATCTTCAGATCTTTCACTGTTTTGTTCTTCCAAGCGTCTCATCGCTTCCTCTCGTTTACGACGCATCAATTCAGCTTGATGTCGATCTCGTCGTTCTTGGTCTGTCTCTTTCCCTTCAAGCTGTCGCTGTTGGTCGCGCAATCGTGATTGCAGCACTTGATTCCGGGTCCCAGACAAGGACGTGTCGACAGGAGGGTGGATCGATTTCCCGTCTTTTTTCTTCTTATCAGAACTCGATTTCTTTTTGGGAGAATCGTCTTCATCTTCATCGGCTGCATCATCAATATCGTACCGGACTTTGCTCCAAGCTTTGGATACTTTGGTATAGTATTTGGTTTCATCCTTTAGGACCACTACCGTGTCCGCCAAGAACACTGAATAGTTGTCCAGTTTTTTCTTCTTTCGCTGTGATTCAGGAAGAGGAATATTTTGGAAACCAATAGCAACGTTAAAGGCCATGCCTTCAACAATCACCGTGGTATTCTTTGGTGTGAGCAAGTTACATGCCTCACGAAATTCCAGTCCAATACCGAAACCGAAGTTCTTGGTGAGTTTTTCGTAAAGGCTGGAGCTGCGTGATTGAACAAACTTACGGACTTTTTCAACAACCTTCCCAATTGTTTTGCCAGGCTGCAGTTCCTTCACCAGCATCTCCTGTGCTTCAAGTAGAAGTTCATATGATTTTTCCATGGAGCTGGAGGGATCGATGAAAAATGTCCGGCCAATATTTGAGCAGTAGCCTTTGTATCGTGCGCCTAACGAACAGACGATCACGTCGTACTTCATTGCATCGGTGTTGCTTTGTGCGCTTGGCTTCAAATCGTATTTCCCACCTGACTGGATAATCGGTGGGTAGCACGGCTCAATATCTGCTGGATCAATCGAGACCTTGATTTTGCTGGGATCTTCAAAGACCTCCTCGATATCTGTCGAGATTTTCTCGTGGCTGACCTTCTTTTCATCGTCAATAATCATTTCCATGTCTTCCATGAACTTAAGCTTAAAAATTTTACTTGATAATGCACCTGCCCATCGAATATTCTCAATTTCCTCCGGTTCTTTCACAGACAGTGCAATCTCGATTCCTTTGTTCACATCCACTTGTTCCACATCCGTGGCAGCAAGTGCTTTCTGAAATGAAGCCACAAAGTCTCCCTGAGGATTTTCCTTTGTTAAAACACCGACCTTTGCTCCGCTATTCTTGATCGCTTCTGTCAAAATTCTGTAATTCTCGGCATTATTATCCGCTTTGTTACGCTTCAACAACTCCAGTTTGATCTCAGATGTTTCATTGCCATTTAGAATGGCCTCCAACATGGAATCTGCACAAATCCACAAACCAAACGAATCAGCGTGTTCCTCCATAATTAGTATTTCACATTTTGCATCCTCCACACGTACATTTCTTCCCACTCGTGAGCACATAGAGCTTTTGCGGCGTAAAAATCATTAGTGTTTCTGGAAACTCTAAAAATCCCAGCAAATAAATCTGCAGCACCGCTGATTTCCGATATCCTGACTCCTCCTGCTGCGCTTTCCCAGCTAAGACACAGAATGAGTCTGCTTCTCCCCAAGCGGGACTTTGTTTGTTATCCTGTCGTAAAATCCACCCATCGATTCTATTAGATCACAATCAACCGCCATAGTGGTCAATCCATCGATTGTATATAGTCCCTACCTTCCATGAGATGTAGAGATTCCGAAGCCGACGGAAGAACATTTCTCCATTTAACTGTGGCGCGACACTCTTGCCGTTGGTAGTGGCAGCGACGGCGGGGACGCCATTTTCGTTCTTGATCTTTGGCTCCTCTGTCATCTCCGCTCCGTCCGCGCGCGCCAAATTGACTCTGGCGAATAAAGGAGAAGAGCGAAGGGTGGACGGCGGCAAGCGAAAAACCTCGTTCATGAGGTTAAATATGTTTCCGTTGCCGCCATTTTTGTTTTGGGTAGTTGGAGTTTTGTTTTGGGTTTTTACTGCTCACCCTCATCATTGACAATGAGCAAGAAGCGTGCGGTGCAGCGCACCATCATGCTCTTCGCGAGCGAAGTGCCCGTGATCAGCGCCGTGAATCCGTACCGAAAGATCGATGACATCTTCTTCGACGTTTGGAAACGTACTAATCCCACGCAGATCTCCACGTTGCAGCAGGAGCTACAGCTATTGCTGCCTACTCCCGAAGAGAAACTCCAGTCACTCGTGCGTGACCTTGGCGCGGAACCGGCCATCACAGCGCTGCTGGAAGAGGCAAAAGCGGCAGATACGACTGATCAAGTGGTGTCAGCAGCTGCTAAGATCGTAACGACACTACCCCGCTCCACGCCCGCAGCATTACAGCAAGAGGTAGTGCAAGCCGTGGCATCGGAGATGCACAAGAGCTTCGGCATCAAGCAAGAGGCGCCGGCGATCGCCCAGTACCAGCAGCAGCAGCAGACGGTCGTGAAGGAGCGCAATCTCGTCTTTTCTAAGAAGAAACTCGCTAGTGTTGATAACTACAACGTCTACGTGGGTGGCAAAATTGACGGCAAAGCCGATGGCAAAGTGATTGAGGTGAAGAACCGCCTCAAGAGGTTTTTGACGCCACTACCCAAATACGATGTTGTGCAGCTGCAGACCTACCTCTTCATTCTTGGTGTGTCGCGTGGGGAGCTCGTTGAGCACCTACGCGCCGATGTCACCCAGACCCGACTTACCAATGTGGATTGGGACCCAAAGTTGTGGGAGAACGAGGTGGCGCCGTTTCTGATGCGTTTTAGTAGTGCACTGACGCACTTTATGAAGGACGAGAACGCGCAGATGGACTATCTGCGAGGCGAAACGGATGAAAGGAAAGAGATTATTCGGGCTAATTGGATCAAAGATGTGCATGTGACTGGGTGATGGTAAACTTGTAAAAAAAAAAATGAGTTTGGTAGTTTTTGTAATTCAATAATGCGCAACGACACTGAGTTTGCTTGTGTAAGCAAGTCCAAACAGTTATAACTGGCGGCTGACTGTTCATTTCTGGATACAAGAATATCCTACGTATCATGCCTGGCAATCGGGATGACCAGGAGCTCCAGAATTCTGTTCGGGCTGCTTTTGCACGGTATGACGAAGATGCGAGCGGCGGTATCGACGCGAAGGAGCTGAAGCATTTGGTGGAAGACCTCGGCGATGTTCTTACTGCTCAGGAACTCCATTCCGCTCTGCAAGTGCTAGATCGCGATGGTAATGGCGTTATCGATCAAAACGAATTTCTCGGATGGTGGATGCAGCGATCGAGCGACCTGGATGGCGATGGTGTCGTCAGTGGTTTGGAGAAGACTCTCAGTCGACTGAAGGAGCTCGGCCGCGAGCGCTTCCACGTTGATATTCACACAGCTGCCTGGAACGCCTTCGATGACGTGATCACTCGCCTGCTTGAGGATGATGCGGAGCTGGTCCAGGAAAAGGACACGACGGAATACGGCGTACGGCTAGAAAATGCAGCTTTGAGCAGATCCACTCACCGATAACGTACGCTGTTGTGTTTGTGGTACTATAGAACCTGAACACTGCGCTTCATTACGCAGCGTATCAAAATAACATTGTGGTTGCACGAGTTTTGGTTAGTGCAGCTCCATAGTGATGAGACGACGTAATGATAACAATACTACATAGTTTCATGGTCGTAGATCGACAACGGAGCGAATGTCAACGCTGTCAACGCATCAGGTTGTACGCCAATCTTCTATGCAGCTCAGCAATCGCATGCTCCAATGGTTGAATTGCTTTTACAGGTCAGCTTCTATCGCTAGGTTTTCATAAATGGTTCGATCAACTCACGTTTCCCTTATGTGCAGAAAGGAGCGGATTTGAAGCTTCAAGAACACACGGTAGTCCTTTCTTGTTTCTCTATAATGGGCTACTCGACACCTTAACATTTGTGCTGATGCACACCATCAATGCGATAGCATCACCTTACGCCAGTAGATGTCTGCACAGCAGATGTCATTCTCCAGCTATTGAAGAACAATTCTGGCAGCTGTAAGTATGTGTCTTGGCTTATGGGAATGACGTTGCTTGGCAATTCGTACGTAATTCCCTGCGTGTATAACAGGTCCCTCGATCCCTGCTGCACCAAAGTTGCAAGCGTCGGGTAGTCGGCAATTGATTGTAACATGGTGAGGAGTTTGTGCTAGTGGACGCTCGATCTGGTGCAGGTGATGATGATTCAACAATTTTATTCGTGCAGGTCTGCTCCGAAATCTAATTTGAATCAAATTACGCCCATTTCTGCGTACAAGATCAAGCTTGTATCCAAAAACGCACCGCCTCGTTCAGTGGTTGTCGCTGCTATTCCGACAGAAACTCTAATCGATCAACTCTGCCCAGACACTGAATACGTTGCACAAATTGCAGCAATTAATCTGAATGGTGCGAGTGAGCTAAGCGAAACTTCAGCTCCCATGACGACAATAGCAGGTTGTATTTGCATTATGATTTGGTGTTAACGGGTAAGCACTCTCGTCTTTGTTCTTATTGATAAATGGATCTGCAGCAAAACCATCCGCTCCCGTATTGAGAAGTACGCATGTGGAGTCTCAGAGCGTGACGTTGAGTTGGGAATTAGTTGAAAACGAAAAATCAACTCACTGCGTCCTATACCAGTCAATAGCGGGAGCAGATGAACTCTGGATGCCAGTGGCGAAGCTAGATGCCTCAGTTACGTACGTTTTCTTTTCGTTCATACGTAATTCTAGAGACATGAATCCCCAATACCAATATGTTGCTGGTGGTGCTCAGGGCCATGACAGTGAACGACTTGTTCTCGAATCGGAAGTATCTCTTTCGTATCGCAGCCATCAATTTGTCTGGTCGAGGAGAATTCTCCGATACCTTGACAGTCCGAACAGCTTCGAAAACTACTTATCCAACCACAAAAAGCGCTTACGTGATGAAGGCAGTGCATGCATTTGGTCAGATAATTCATCAACAGTGCTTTCGAGTGCTCATCCCTGTATTGACTATTTCTTTTTATTTGTGCAGCAAGCTCCGCAACAACGAAAGAAATCAGCAAATTAGTTCCAGAGGCACAAGATAACAAATATATCGGTGATCCAAATGAACAAATCGTGAATGACGATGAACAAGACTCAAACCCTCAACCTGAGCAAAGGCTCTATCAGGCTGCAGCAAAATTCGCGTCACTTAGACATACAAAGGAGGAATTGAAAAGTCAGAGCAGTACTTTTTCCGAGAGGTCCGCCGTTAAGACTGCCAAAATGTCTGATGACGAAGAAGATTACCTCTATTACTCATCTGATTCGTCCGATGGCGCACAAGTAAGTTAATAAACTCCATTGCATTACATATCTACCGGCTAATCGAAACTATGCCTTCTATCTGGCGATTCCATTGGAAAAAACTTGAAACTGATCATACTTGTTCGTTCCGAAGTGGTCATAGGACCGCTTGACCATAGCGACTACAGTTGATGCCACATTTTCCTCCACCATGTTCAAAAAAAGCCGCTCGCGCAGTCCTGCCAGCAATCCAGACGTGTTCCCTGCGAAACAGGGTAATTTGGACTGAAAGCTCATAACTTCGACGAGCGTGTAGATGGTATCACCATGTTTTCGCGCGGCCAACGCGCCGCGTACACACAATTCGGTGAAGTACTGAAAGTTAGTAGACTGGCGACCGCCAAGTACATCAACCATCTCGGCTGTAAGTTTAAACGGCGCGGTCTCAAAGCTGAAGCTGCCGCCTGGAGCACGCCCTAAGACTTGGGGATGAAAAAAGGGTAGTCAGTGTCAGCAACATGGACAGAATATGGAGCATGGTCGAATATATGATTCACGTACAGAAGCCAAAGTCGATATGGACAATATGGCCCTCCACATCCAGCATGATGTTCCCGTTGTGGCGGTCTTTGATCGAGAGGATGTAGCAGACGATGGAGTATGCGGCTGCAAGGCATAGCAACGTAGCGTTAGTAACTTCTACAGGAACCGTGATGGCTGCTTAATAGACATTGACCCCTCAACTACCTAGGCTATGGATGAAGTTGAGCTCAGCCTGCTGCAAGAATTCCGAATTGTCGGAATTAGGCTCGCCATAAAGTTGCTCAAAATGTCTGCGCAAGTTTTTGAAGCCAGGCGTCTTTTTGATAGCATCAAGCGATGTAGCATTACGAACAACCTCGATTATCCCTGTGCTGGCCCCAGTAGAAAGGATGCGGTACGGATGCAGTCGTAACGGCAAGCCCTCAGCCTGGAAAATCTGATGGAAGTATGAGATAAGCTGCATGACCAGCACTTCCTGTCGTAAATCGTCAAAGCTCTTAGCAATAAGCACGCCCAGTTTCCATGACGGAGAAGGATTGGGACACGTGGCTTTTAACCGCTCTGTTGTGGTAAAGCTTAACTCGCCGAAAATTTTCTCTAGCTGCTGCTTGCGTTCATTGTTCTATCGAGAAATCACATTACAGTAAAGCATTCATACAGTGAATTTGGCTCCAGCTATCGGAACAGGAGACTTACCGCTAGTAATTCTCGAAGGAAGGGAGACATGGTTGAGTCAGAATCTGAATTGGTCAATTTCGCTGGAGGTGGAGGTGGAAGGATCCCCGATGCGATGAGAATGTCGGCTTCATTCACATTCACAGCTACGTCGTCATCAGGTAACTCTTCTTCTGCTGAACCATAGAGATATGTAAAAAGTTCTTTGGAGACGTCGGTGCCGCTCTCACTCTCCTCCGTCTCAAAGTAAAGGAGACAAGGAGCTCGTTCCTACCACCCCCGTCGTCATAAACGAACATAAGTACACTAGTTTGCGGAAGATCGAGTAACCAAACAGTTGTGAGTCTTACATTCGTATTGAAGACGCGTCCTTCGTTGACAAAAACAGAGGTAACGTTGCAATATCTCTACATGAGAGTAAAGAAGCATATCAGCACTGTTTAATCGCACACAGCATCTCACCTGCGTTTCCTTACATCAGTGGATTTGCACAGCGGAAGGTATGCTTTCGGTGGGATCCGTAACTGCTGCAGTTGCACAGGTAGTAGGGGCTTCCGCTTGGCTGGCTCTACTCGTCGAATTCTTTCCGAGATGTCGGTGATGGCTTTGACGAAGTGGATCATCCCGGAGAAGAACTCGTACCGCCGCTGTTGGTCTGAAAGCAGAGTCTGTGTTGGCACCTGTAGCATAAAGCTATCGCATGTCGTTGTGGTAGAGCGACTTCCGTCAGTTGAATCGGAGCTGAGTGTCCGGCGGAAGCGATCGCTCAATGTCTCCGCTGTTGATATTGCGTCGGCTTTGACCGGAGATGAATTCCGAGAACCTTCTGCCATGCTATTGGATGATTCAAGAATAAACGACCGCATAGCGATGGACATCCGTGCCAACATACGGCCGGTGTGGGTCTTCCTGGGACTCGTCGACATCGGCGGATCTGGCGCGGCTGCGTTCTTCTGTAGCTGAGTAATCCATCTCCCCAGCTCCTCTTCGTTCCGCGCAGCTAGTTTGACTTTGGTCTCACTGAAGCTGTGGAGAATTTCGAAATAAAACGGATGTTTCGTATTTTCCACCACACGAACCTCAGCGCGGTCTAGTGGCACAGCCGTACGTGGTAATGGCGATGTTGGAGCGTCGAACACGAGCAGCATGCGCTTTTCAATGCGACACCAACGCAGTTTCCAGTTGCGTCTCCCCATAGTTCTGGTTCCCCCGCCTTTTTTGAAAAGCCATCCTTCTGTGCACTCCTTGTCCATGGCAAAGTCATTGCTGTCCATAGAGCTCTGAGCAGCGAAAAAACGCCGATCCGCCATCAGAATCTGCTCCATTTCTACCTCCGAGATACTCTGTCGTGTCAGCAGCTCCTATACAACAAAGAATATTATTCCTAGTGCCCTACAATCTGAGAAAAGACAAAACATCCCTTACCGTCGCCTGCTTAGCAACAGGTGAGCCGTAGATGAAACACTGCTCAAGCGCCAGCAGTAGCTGCGCGCAGCGGTCGAAAGTGCGTGGATTCCCATTGCGCTTGGGTCGATTTTCGTCCAGCGCCGCATATACGATCCAGAAAAACTGCAGCGCGAAGTGTACGCTGCTCTGTGACAGCAAGAACACGAACTGCTCCACAGTCTCAATCGGTAGCTCTTTGTCCAAGTGCACGACCATATGCGCCAGCTGCGGTAGGTAGAACTCCGCCTCGTCCAGCACGGGCTTGTCGATAGTGAGATATGAAAGCCGCTGGCAGAGGGCGGTGGTGAACTGGGTATTCTTGCGGTTCTTCCACAACGCGAGCATCAGAAGACGCATGTCCACTTTGCCATTTGGAGAAATGATCTCCTCTATTGTGAAGCTGGCAGTCGAGGCGGATGCCATTTCTTTTGTAGTCACCGGTCGAATGGTGGAAGAGTCCTCACTACTAGCGGAAGGAGACGCCATAGACGCCATGCAATTCTTCTCAAATCTAGTCTGTGTATAAGACTAATAGTCTCCTTCCTCTGACCAATGCAAGCACCACTGCTTGTGCGTCCCAACAAAAAACTGCTGCCTTAGGAACGTATTAACCATTTTTAAACTCCGACTGCGATGATTTGAAACGGTTTCCACAAGTGACGTTGTCAACAACCGGTTCGTTACTGAAACTACATTAACACGTTGGTTCCCGTGATTCGGAAGACGCGCACATGCTTCCACTACAGCCTTTAGCATATTTGTGAGATCATTACTTAGCCCTGTTGGAGCTCTCAATCGAGATTCTGCTGGGTCGGATCGCCTAGCTACTGAAAAAAACCGTGTTCATACAAACGACGCCGCAATGTTGATGACGATTGCGGCTCGAGCACAGATACGCAGTGCTCAATGGGTGTGTACGTACGAGCAAGAATGTCTAATTAACCATACCTGCAATAGAAGCAAGGTATAACACTAATCGTCACATACACATGCATCTTTCCGCATTGAGACTGGAGTCTTTACGATCGAATTGTGCTGGTCAGCTGAACAGCCCGGTTTCTTCCCGTGCCGACTAGTGAGAGCGTCAACAAATACTCTCCCTCCAGCTTGGCCTCAAAGAAAAACTGGGTTTAGAACATCAGTACAGTCATTGCAGCATTTCAATCCAATAGCATCAGTATCTGAAGTAGATGTGGCTGCTAACCGGTGATATATGGTGGGTGTAACAACCAACTGCTGGGCGTGATACAAGGAGACACCACCGCTGCTCGCAAGTACCAATTGTGATAAGGACAGAGAACTTGTTTCTACATAGAACGAAGAGTTCGTTCTGCTTCGGTGTGTCCTTTGATTGATTCGTGATGACATTCTGAAACACAAAGTTTTTGCTGCTGGGGATACGTCGTTTAACGCCTTAAGATTGCCCAAGGAAGTTGTGCTGCTTCCAATGTGCGGCAAGTGCATCTGTCGCATCTTCTTCTAGACGCTCGAGACCTGCGCGAACTGGACTTCCTCTCTCAGTGTTGAGCGAAAATACTACTGGGTGTGGAGAACTTGGGCTGTGACTACGTGATATAAAAAATCTATCTTTTACAAGTGCACATGAGGACCGTGAGTGAAGCGCAGTGATGAAGGCAGATGGCTCACTACATCTGCAACTCGCGTACTTTGTCTTGTAATTTCTGCAGTGTTTGTGAGATCTACGAGCCGATCGTTTTCATTATACTCACAACCAATCTCTCTTGAAGCGTTAGGAATGAATGCGAAGGAGGACGGATGATAGCGCACACGCCGCTAAATCCACACCTTTAGCGTAACAAGATGACTATGAAATGGAACAAACATACAGCTGAGAGTAATGACTTCAAATGTTCTCAACTCAGACGATTTGCTTTTTCTAAAGCCGCAGTAACTCTTTCCTATAACAGTATATCAGCCCGTTCTGTCATCCGTGCAAAAGGCGACTACATAGATGTATTTGTGCATCTTCTTCCCAGATCGAGTCCGGAGTACAAAGAGTCGCCTTCTTTAGGCGGTTTGTCAAAATGCGCCAAACGAGGAGAACTGTAATTGGATACTCGTTGTTGCTCTTTATAGCTGCGCTTTTCACCACAATAGTGGCCATGTCGATCATCCGGGATGATTTGAGAGCCATCGTCACACAATCATCTGCTACACCCATTAGCACTGCTTCGCTGCAGACAATTCTCAACGGCGTCCAAGCGGATCAGCCGGAGGCACTTTACCTCTGGGCCATGATGAAATACTACGGTAGCGGAATCGAGGCAGATGTTGGCGCTGCGGTGCAATCACTACGAAAAGCAGCTGCAAAAGGTCATCGGGACGCTGAGTTTGCTCTTGGTGTGCTGCATGCCACTGGAAGTGGTGAGTGAGACGCTTTTAGCGAAACGCGTTTTGTGTCTCAAGTTCGGTATAATATGTAGGTGTTGCACAAAACGACCGGTCGAGTGCCGCGTGGCTTGCATCAGCCGCGAATCGTGGTCACATCGATGCCAAATGGATGCTAGCTGTGTAAGCGGTCTGGTACACTTCGTTCGTCATTGCTCAATGAGTTTGCTTGACTCTATTTTTTTACAGTCGCTACAATGAAGGGCGAGGCGTGAAGGAGAACGTTTCTCGTGCAGTGGAGTTGCTGCAGGAGGCGGCGCAGGCGCAGAATTCTCATGCATGTTTCCACTTGGGCATCCTCTACGAATACGGACGTGGAGTACCACAGAACTTTACGAAAGCGGCTCAGCTCTACCAATTCGCTAGTGTTAACCACGTGGCTGACGCCGCGTACTACCTCGGACTCCTGTATACACAGGGCCGAGGAATTTTACAGAACCTCCAACATGCTTTCGAGTGTTTTCAGCGAGCCGCCGATCTGGGCTCTGCACAAGGGATGTACGCCCTCGGTCAGAGCTATCTGCATGGCCACGGCACAGGTGTCATTGATTACGCACAGGCACTTTTTTGGCTAAAGAAAGCGGTTGCATCGGGAGATGTGCGGGTAGAAAACGTGGGTCGTGTGGTGGTAACTGAGTTGGAGGGATTAATAAACCAAGTAGAAGAGCGAGTCAAGCAGCAGGAGGTGGTATTAGGGGTTCCCATTCGTGTACAGATTAGAACAATTGAGGGTCAGTAATGTGCCAAACGAATGACATTGGTTGTGTATAAACTTAAGCAATCTATGAGTGATGCAACACTTTGAGATATTTATTTTATTATATCTAAGCATGCTTTGGTTCAGCGGCCAGTGCTCGCTCCAGATCCGCTATGATGTCTGGTAGACCTTCAATACCGACGGACAATCGGATCAAATTATCCGTAATACCAACCAGTTCACGATGCTCCTTTGGCACTGATGCGTGCGTCATGATGGCAGGCGACTCGGCAAGCGACTCTACGGCGCCAAGGCTTTCCGCAAGCGTGAAGATCTCGACTGTTTCCAGGAATGCACGCGCCTTCTCCAGTCCGCCCTTAATGTAGAACGTGATCATACCACCAAAGCCCGAGGCCTGCTTCTTGGCGATGGCATGTTGTGGGTGCGACGCCAGACCTGGGTAGTACACCTTCTCTACGTTCGGATGCGCTTCCAAGTACTCTGCCACAGCTTGTGCATTCTTGGCGTGCGCGGCCATGCGGATGTGCAGCGTCTTAAGCCCACGCAGCGCCATGTACGCATCAAAGGGAGAAGGCACCGCACCAATCCCGTTCTGCACGAAACGCAGCTTGGTATTGATGTCTTCGCTGTTGGTGATGGCCACACCCATGACCACGTCACTGTGACCATTGATGTACTTGGTGATGCTGTGGATGACAATGTCTGCTCCAAGATCCAGCGGATTCTGGAAGTACGGCGACATGAACGTATTGTCTACCACAAGCAGCAGGTTGTGTTTCTTTGTAATGGCTGCTACTGCGGCAATGTCCGTAACCTTCAACGTTGGATTCGTGGGGCTCTCGATCCATACCATCTTGGTTTGCGGGCGAATATACGCCTCAATCTTGGATGGGTCGGTCATGTCCACAAAATCAAAATTGATACCGTAGGTTGGATTCACCGTTTGGCGAAAGTAGCGCTGCGTGCCGCCATAGACATCGTCGATGCTGATGACGTGGTCACCCTGCTTCAACAAGTGCACGGCCGCTGTGGTGGCAGCCATCCCAGACGAATACGCGACGGCAAACTTGCCATGCTCGCAAGCAGCGATGGCGCGTTCAAAGGCACCGCGAGTGGGGTTGCCCGTACGCGAGTACTCCCAGCCTTTGCCAAAGCTGTTAGGCTGATCCTTGCCGTAGACTACACCTGGCGAAGCCTGTGCAAAGGTGCTGGCAAGACTGATAGGGACCGCGACGGCACCGGTGTGTGCGTCTGGGTGTTGTCCGGCGTGGATGGCAGTGGTGCCGAAGCCGCGGTGTTCGTCGGTGTACTGTTCTCGGATGGTGCTCATGTCCTACTGGTCTGGAGGAGGAAGAATTGCGAAATGAGCTTCTCACCTGCGAACGAATGATTGATTGCGTGAGAAACGGATTCATTCGCTCACACATGTCACCCACTGGCGTCGATGATTAGATGAAATTGCGATTACTATCTTCGATTCAGCGGTTTCATTGGCTAAAATATAAAAATAACACCTACTCGCTCTTGCTCTCACTGATCCAATCATCGAAGATCTAACGGATGAGTGGCCACCGACTCCAACTTCAAGCTCCACTCTTCTTCCACTGGCGTGCTCTACATGCCCTTACCTGGATAATAGTATTCGTAAAAGAGATCCATGAGTGGAGGCTTGATGTAGTGGAAACTAATCGAGTCCGGTGCACAGCAGTCTTTGCCATTTTTCCATCCTATCCCGACATGGTCTGAAAACCAATTGTTTTCATCGTAGATGGATTTGAAGACACTGTGATCGTATGCTGTCTCATCATACGGTTTAAAAAACAGGTCATTCGGGTCGTACTGGTGGAATCGTTCGCGTTGCTGTGCGTCGCGCGTATCGCGTGGAAAGACGCCGTGGTAGTACATGCAAAAGGAGATGGCCCAGTCATCCGGCACCACCTCAGTGGGCAAACAGTAGCTTTCGTCAAACGATGCCTCTAGGAGCTTCAAATAGGCCCAATTTAATACATAGCCACCGCCGCCCGGTGTGTAGATCAGTCCGCCCTTGGCTTTCGTTTCGGCCTTGATCTTGAACATTTGTTGCAGCTGATCAGGATCGTGTTCATCATAAGGGTTAAATGGGCGTTCCATTTCCCACCTGCATATCGATGAAACAAGGCAAATAGTAAGCATCGTGCTCATAACACAGTTAGGTCAGAATCATTACCATTGCAATGTCATTCGGTGCCCAAGCAGCGTTGGTTCGGATGTTGGAATCGCCTTGATTTCTGGTGAGAGCAAATATTTCTTCAAATTTTCCATTATCAAAAACGTGTCGTCATCGCATTTAAACACCCAGTCAAACTCATCTTCGCCATACTCTCGAAGAATGAGCCGCACAATCTCGCGGTGTTTCTGCCATAATGTTTCATGTAACGGCGGGGCCATAATCCGAACGGTGGGGATATCCACGTCCTCCACGTCACTCATGAAAAGAATTTTGTCGCACTTCTTCCCCCAGGTATTTTTGATGGAAAGGATGCGGTCCGCGTGATTCTTGTGGTATGTGTTCACCCAACAGAGCACACGCACGCTGTCCATTTCCTCCTGAGTAATCGGCTGTACTTGTACCAGATTCATCGCATGGACGTTTGTGCCTAGCCTCTCCAGTAGATCGCCCTCTCGCGCGTCAAATGCTTGGACGCCATCCTTCCTCCATCCCGCCAGGGTGCACACAAGCAGCCCCACACGCAATAGCAATCCCATTTCCAAACCTCCAAATACGTCACACTTTTGAAGGACATAAAATAACTCATGGTTTACCTACTAATTACTTGTCTAAGTACTGTTTTAACTAAATTTTAGACGAAAAACGAACGCAAAACAAATGTAAAAAAACGCTACGATCTGGCACGTTTAACCTTTATTCCGCACGTGTTTTGTACCATGCATGATACAATGAGAAAATAGTTACACTCATCTGTTTCCAAAATCATAGCAATGAGGACTTTTATCACCTCAGTTTTTGATTTCGAGTACCAATTCATTCTTTTTCCTCGTGAACACCTCGAGTCTCTTCTTTTTCTTCACTTGGTCGATGAATAGTCTCAAAATGTTGATTGCAGTGTTGATGTCACGGTTCCACAATGTGYGATGACATTCACTATTTTTGCAGTGTCRCACACCATAAAGACCGTCACTGACAATTTTTCCGTCAAGGACAAACCCCTTCATCTTCTTATGACAAGCACAACACARCWTGCTCGTCCTGAACTCGTCCACATCAACAACACRACACCTGGAACCAATTTTCTTCYGTAGRRTCGTTGTRGGAACAGCAATGTTGCCTTTAGCTGAGCTTGTGAAACTTGTATCTCCATACGCGATAACGGTTCGTTTATCTCCACCTGTAAGGTTCTTGACTACCTTCTCGTACGTCTGTTGTCGACGGATGTAGGTCGACCATCGTAGCTTCTTCATCTTCTTTGATGAATACACATCAAGAAGACGATCCAAGTGCAGGAAACAAAATCTCACCCGTTCCAAATAGGAGATAAGGTCTGGAACTTTTGCCGAAGGAACGTTTTCATTGAAGGTTTTGATGTCAGGCTCAGTATCAATCCACTCTTTSGTCAACTTTGTTCGTCTATGGTAGCCGCACTCTCTGTAGAAATGGCCCTTAGACCAGTGGATGACTTCATGTTTCACGTTTTCTCCTTTCGGCTTTTGCAGCGTAGCCATGCTTTCTTCTTTGTAGACAACAGCAGTAAAGATCTTCTTTCTTCCCGGGTCCAAACCGATGATCCGGTCTTCAAGAGAAAATGTCTCTTTTTTCTCTCTCGCGGGAAGCTTTGGATGGGAAATCGCCACACCAACTGACATATCGTCGGTCGAGATGAAGTGCTCAAGCTCCTTTCGCTGAACTTTGGTCACAAGACCTATATTGAAGTACGTGCATCATAACTCAGCTTTGGCGGCATAAAGCTCAACAGGGTCACCCAAAGCCTTAGCAAGTTCCTTCAGGACGGTGGAGTTGATCTTGATGAAAATGGGTTTGAACTATTTCTGTGGAAGCAGAGAGCAGACTCGGCAACCTTCATTCCATCATCCATGTGAGCTTGTATGTCTATCAGCATTGTGTGGAGAAAGGGCATGTGACGTTCTGGTGATTTGTTCAAGTCGAGTGGCAGCGGTCCGATCTCGTTTCTCACTCTATCCGATAATTCCTGCATCCAAACAATATTCTCAGTAGGGATGGGATACTTCTTGAACCTGAAGTACGCAGGCATCAGGTTGGATAAGCTATCCTGAGTTTGGGTGCTTGCACAGACCAGCAGTGAAATAGCACTCTTGATTATCTTGCCTTGGTGCTTTTCAAAATAGTCACTGTCATGAACGAGAGTTGCAAGCATAGTGTGAGAAGGTAGGTTCCAGAAGCGCGCATTTGGTCAGAACACTGTTAACGGTTCAAAAAAGATCGAGACCTCTGGACCATCAAGTTAAATTGATAGAAGGAATGCTCAGCAATAAGAATGCATAGCTGTTTACAAATGGATAATCAGTAGGTAGTTAAAACCAGAAACACGATCACTTTCCAATTGCCTACCTACCTTACGATCTCCACACGTCAATATCGTCAGAACTACTTGTCGCCCTGCAGAAAATGAAATAGTGGAAGAATCCTCAGAATCTACTCTTTTATGCCAAGTGGAGTGATCGTTGCTAAATCCAGTAGAAACAAACTTACACTGTAAAAGAGGATGCACTTCATATAGTACAACTCTACTTCCACTAGTACACTTGAGGAAAAAAGGCTAAACTCCAAAGTCAATAATACCGGAATTAGTGTATCCACATGGCTCACCCGCATGCAGCAGATGTAGCAGATGAGCTACTCGTCTGTGTGACGCTGGAAGATGTGGCGAAGGACGCGATGCGGCGGCAGATCTTTCTCTCCGCATTCGGCGATGAGCAAGAGACGCTGCAGCTTTCCTTTTCGTTCCTCAACCATGTCCACAGGTATAAGCAGCTTACCGGACAGAAGGAGCTGCTTCTCAACAGTGTACAACCATTGTGTCTAGACTTGTCATGGTGCAATTGCTAGAATCGCTTCGTGTATCTTATGTCTTTTATGTTAATACAGGCGCGTGACATCGTTTTGACGTATTTACGTGACTCATCTGCCCAGCTTTGTGTACATCTGCAGACGACACCAATGCAGCAATTGTTGCACCGCATCCATGTGGTACTAGACGCCGGGACAGCGCCGTTGGATCTCTTCTGTGGTATCGAGGAGCATGTCAAGGGCTGCCTGGCGAACGAGAAATTCCCGCTTTTCCTCCGCAGTCCACAATACCAGGAGCTCTGTGATGCTATTCGCAACCACCGCGATCTACCACTGGGGGAGATTTTGGTCGATCATCGACGCACAGATTTTTTAGAACGATTCTTGCAACAGAGCGACCCAATGGCCGTTGGTAATCTGCGCTTCTGGGTGGACGTCCAGACAACATTTTTACCGCTCATCCAGACGAATCTCTTCTCGGTGGCGCTTTTTGAAGAGATTCACACCACGGTACGAAAAATTTTCAACGTCTATCTCACGGAAAGCTCCAGCACCTTCGCGACACGCATCTCTGAGGCAATCCGCAAAGAAACACTGCAGAAGATCCTACAATTGCAGGGTGAGCCGTTCTCACCACCACGCTATGCGAATCTCTTTCGCGCTGCACAGGACGCCGTATGGCGATGGCTACAGAACGACGTCTACACGCGGTTCAAGGCCTCGCCGTTCTATGTATTGCTGGTCGTGGAGATCGAAAACCTGGAGTCCGACCACCGCTTGCGACGCTTAAGTGAGCATGTGCAGAGAGAGAAGACACATCCAACTAAGTCCAGTGCCATTGTCATTCCAATCCACACGAAAGAGCAACAGCAAAAAGCAACAGCAATGTGTAATATTGGCGAAGTTCAGCAATTTAAGCGCACAATCGCACTAGAAGAGCTCAAGATGCACCAAGTAGAAAGCATTGCTGTCTATTCCGTCGTATGCAGCGCTGCTAGCACAACCACAATGAGCTATGACTTTTTTTGTGGAAAAGAATCGGCAACGTCTAACTGTCACATGACGTATCTGGTACGGATGTGCTAAGACACTTTGATTGTGATATCGCAAACGTGTAACTCATAGTATGCGCTTTTATAGGACTACTGTTGGAACAAGCAATCAATCTTCACATCTCCTGCTATGTTTTCACCCTCTCAAAGATCTCAACAACCAAGTACGTCCGTCGTTGCCCTACTTTTCGTTAATAATTTAACCGTTATTCTTCGATTCGTAGCACCAAAGTCTGTCCTACATGACTTTGTCTTACCGAACGGAAAGGAGCACCTATACGGGGTTTGTTTAACCGTCTGGTATCAGATCGACGTGTGCAATGATCCCACGCTCAGTGGTCTATGTAATGACGACACGAACTACGCGACGAATGCAGCATCCATTCGGTGGTTGCCGCGGTTTCTCTTAGTGACTTCTCATGCACCAATTCATACTAAAGGCAGATTTCTGCTGCAACAGTTGATGTCTGATCCTCTGGTACTCCTTAGGTACAAGCGATGGAGGCAAATTGCTTGATAGTAACTCACGTTCATTCCAATGTGATAATAGGATTCCATGACGGGCGAACGGATACTCGAAATTCTTGAGTCAATACCCTGCAATATGTCGCCACATCCGACCATTCTTCAAGCGCAATACGCAGGATTTTATCTGCAGAGTTGCCTGGATTGCGTTGATATGCCATTACATTGGATTGCTAAACTTTTGAGCACACAGGTTTGTACATTTATATCTTCGTCATCTAAGTAATAACTTATCATTACCACTAATCATACTTCTGTAGACAATTGTTAGTCTTGTGGCTTTGCTCCTTGCAGAAAAGTCGCTGATTCTAGTATCACAACGCCCAACAGCGCTCGTTGTGGTCGGCGAGGCATTAAAGGAACTCTTGCGACCGTTTCAATGGCAGGTAAACAGTCTGTAAGCATCACACTGACGGATTGCATGTTCATTTGTATCCTGTCTACCTATTATAGCACTTTTATCTCCCGTTTTGCCCCATCGGTATTGCTGCTGAGCTATCAAAGCAGCAGTTTTTTTCGACTACGTTACCGTTTATCATTGGCTTTGAAGAAACTCTTGTCCCACAAAAGCAGAAAGACTCGGGAACCGACCAGCGTTATCGAATCAGTGGGTATTTGTACACATCCTTAAGGCTGCTGTATGAATAACGTCTCTTATTATCGCTATTTGATGTGTCAACAGGGAATAGCTTATATAACGTGCATAAAGTCCCTTTGCAGCTTCAGTTGCCTCCTTTGGGTCCTCACTTTGAGGTGAGTGGTTCGACTTCGTCCTATCCACCCGAGATTTTGCAGACATCTGCTATAATTCTGGACATCGATGCTGATGATATCTACGTCCCAAATGGGGTTGAAGTTCCGGAGTTACCACGTACATCTGGCTCTGTAGCTGTTATTGGATCAATCCATTTCCCTTAAACGTTTTGTTTGTGCTCTATAGACTCAGTTGTACGAGTATTTGAAGGCGTATTGAAGAAAGCATTACTGCATCCTGAAATTACAAATGCAGATTCGCATTTGTTCAACACGGAGAAAGGCTCCACTCTTCTGGATCAAATGCTGCTAACAGTAATACCAAGAAACAGCCAACATTCCGCGACGGGCTGGCCCTTCGATATTGGCGTGCGACTGGCACTACTCTGGTTCTTGGACGCACTATTTGGCGACGTTATATACCACTTTTGCTCATTCCCCAAGGCTATCCAACCGCCAACTGATTTCATCGTGCCGGACAGTGGAGAAGGCTATATTATCTTTGAAGCGGACTCATTTCTAGATGCTCACATTGAGCTCGGATGTCGCGATTTCTTTCGCCAATGCTTTCAAACCGAGGTAAGACAAGATGATTCAAGTTTTGGGTATAAAAGCTTTTGTATACATCCCAATATTTCGCTAAACGATGTTGTTGTAATGTACATCAGCTTTTTCGAGACTTTCTCCGCCGCCAGCACCTGCAATTCACCGTGTTCGACAGTGACACTGCGAGTTAAGCAGAGAAGGCTTTCTTGGTTTAGTGTAGTAATACAGATTAACAAACCATGACAGCATTGTGAAAACACCAATGCATTAAACTTACTCAGCGACACTGTCTACGATTGGTTCTGATGAAATGTTAATTCTTCCAAACTCACAAATTTAAAGTCTTTTACGAGCTTCGGAAGCGCTCGCTTCAAAACTCCGATGGTCCATGGGCGATCGTGTACAATGATCACAGATCCATTGCGCGTGAGTGATCGCAAGTAGAACGAATTGAGGACTTCCGAGTGAATCTGTGCATCGTGTGGGTAGACACTGCCCATGCAGATCCGATAGCCATTGCGCTCCACGATCTGTCGCATGGACGTCGTGAACCATCCAGACGCTGGTCGCAGCCATTTCATTCCTTTCGCTGATCTACCACCTAAGAGGTATACGTTTGCATCGTCCTCGTCATTGTTATTGTCCCCTTCGGTCGTACCAGTGGACGGCAGTTCCTGTTGGAAACGACTGATGGCAGTATCACATTCTAGCAGCTTCTGCTCAAACACGTGCAAGTCATCGAGGATACTAGCACGGTCTTCGGTGAGATGGTTGCCCAGTACGTGTCCCTCGCGCACGATCCGACGCATAACATCCTCGCGACCAGCGATGTGGCTGGAGATGATAAAGAACGTCGCTTTGATATTGTGTGCCAATAGAATATCCAGAATCTGCGCAGTATTGTCCGACGGCGCATCATCGATCGTCAATGAGCAGATGTGAGAAGACGTTTCCACGCGCCACAGCACAGATGGGTGGGAATTCCAGACGATCAGGCGTATAAACCACCTCGGCAGAGTGTAAACCAGCGCGAGTAAACCCAGTACTAGCGCGAAAAAGTAGGCGCCCCACATGACCACACCATTTGTGACTGCGACAGGCAGCACTGTCGGAGTGGTGTCGTCCAGTTGCTGCGCAGCAATAATTTCAAGCGAGAGAATTAGCACCATCAGCAGCGATCCAATAGTTGCTGGAGCACGCATGATCACTCGGTCTCACCGACTGAGACGATGGCTTTCTTTTTTGGAAAGAAATTCCAAATCAAGCAGAGGTAAGCGCCAGCAAAGGCAGCAGCCATGCTAAGTTCTTAGAATTACCAACCCATATAGTGGTAACGATTGTATTAACGCCCGGGATGATATACCACAATTAGTCATAAAAAAAATTAATGATGCTCTCATTTATTTTAGCTCCATTTTTTTAACTCTACACTATTATTAGTCATAGCATGACTAAATAGGATGAATGGGTGCACGAATTTTCGGCTTTAGATTTTTCTTACATCGTACTTAGTAGATCTATAATGGTTTGATACATGGAAATACTGCTTTGGTTTGCAATTTCCTTACTTTGCATACTCATATAGATCTTCCAACACCCAGAAGCAAAAACGCTATGATGCGTCCTCTGAATTGGATCTAAGGTCATTTCTGGTAAGCTTAGAAGCGGAATAAAAAATGGAGATTTCTTGTCGTGAGAAGTAAAACAAAGTATGCCATTCTGTATCATTGTGTGCATCCAATAAGAATTGTACACCTGGAATGCGCATATTGGAAGAGAACGGAGAGTTCTTACAAGTATCGACACTAAAGTTATATTCTGGTTCGCAATAGCAATAGCTAACAAACTTTTTAGCGTTCGTTTGTTCATGGAGTTAAATGTCGCAGACCTGCTTGATGAACAGTATTGCGTGAGTGGTGGTGAAATTTGCTGTTCCTTAATTTTTATTCCCCCATTTCTCCCACCGGTGGGATATACTTTGACGTGTTTTTTCTCCCTATCGATAGAAACTTGTTTCCAATTCTCCGCAATGAGATCTTTTCTCCACTATCCTTCTTTTCAAGAAAGGATGCGAAGTGATGACAGTGCATGCCCGAGGAGATCGAGTGCGTAGAGAATCAAAGTGACCAGAAAACATGACACGGTAGTATCGGTGTGGAAAGGAGACACAGATACGAGATTATATGGGACAGCGGGAGTCTTGCGTGCGTCCATGCTCATGGTATTATCGCTGATGCATCGTTGAGTCGTACATAGGCATTTAGTAAACTAGTGTTCACCGCTATCATTAGAGGGTGGCATCTTCAAACTGAGAATTGGTGGCAGCTATTTTATGAAACCTTCAGGCAAACACTATTGTACGATCTGTGGCAAGCAACCTGTCGCTCCAACCCTAACAAGCAACGACGCCACTTGAATAATACCATACGGCGAATCTTCATTCCTAGTACGTTACTCCACATATCATCTATAGCTGTACACTTTCAAGTGCAGCCTGGTGGCTAACTGCCTTCCATCTCGCTTGTGAGTTTGCTACCAAGCCACGACATTGATTTCAGTCGAAAGAGATGGCCAAGTATAGATCCTTTGCCAAAGTTAGAGAGATATTTGGTATCCATCCTGAAACCATTAGAGGATGAGAACTTCCAGATTTGGTTAACGCCAGAGCTATCTCAAGCAGTAGCGGGCACAGAATGTGGTTGTGAGATCTTGAATCGATTGGGACAAGGAATGGATATCATCTCATCCTTGTTGGACAACTACCATGAAGTCCTTCTTCCAACTTTTGGTACATCAGAGCTGACGTCCAAGCAAAAAAGGATATCAAGCAAGGTACCAAGAAAAATGATCGCATGGTCTCATTATAAGTTCAAGAAGCTACTTAGTTACAAAATGGAAAGATCAGGCGGATGCGTGATCGACTGTGGGGAGCATTATACAACAAAGCCTTATTCTCAGTATGGGAGAATCAACCACACGATCGAGCACCAGAATATCTTTCAGCACCCTCACTGTAAGCTCGTTTTCGATAGGGATGTCAATGCTGCGAGGGACATCTTTCTGAAGAATGAACACCTACTCTCCTGGACTCATCGACTCCAGATGTCGGAGACGCCTACTCTGCAGTGTTTAGTCTAAGCTAGCTTTTGTTAGTTAAGTCGGACCCATACAATAACGGTTAATACTGTGGTATGTTTACACCTCGCAAGTTTCATCTACAGCTTGGAACGTTGTAAAAACAATGTCGTCATTTTACTGAAAAATGCTTCGCTGAGTTCGTACGCAGTGGAGTTTCTGGTGTCAAGTGTTTGGCTTCAACAAGTTATTAAAAGTAATCAGATTGTGTCAAGTTGTGTGTATTATGCTACCTCTCAGTGGCACTAGTCAAAAAGTGGGGAAAATAGTATCTTCTTTCATCTTATTTTCGCAAGCTGTCCGTCCGTACGGAAAACGTATGAGATTCCATTTTGTCCGTCTGGCCAAACCTGTCATACTGACTAGAAAACCTGACAAACGAATTACCTCGAAATCTTATTTTCAGTATAACCAACTGTAAGTGTCTCTTTGCAACCAGTATGGGAAATCTTTTTACTGGTATGTCATTCGACAATTCATCACCAAATGGTCAACGGCGTTCCCGATGGCACAATTGAATTTCGATCCGTTTTGCACAGTGAAAGCAAGACGTTTTGGAATCGCGACGTGAACGCTTCGCTGAATATTATGCGCGTGACGACAGAACTTTTCAACAATCGAGCAAGACCAGAGTACTTGCAACGAGAATCAAGTGAGTCGTAGAAGCGCAAAAAAAGCGTGAGCTCGGGGTCTTCGGACTTGAACCAGCTCACACAGTACAGCCCGTATTCTAGGTGTAGCCAGTTGGTAGGCGCAACTCGCGAAGCGAGTTGGAGTAACCTAGTCTCCACTTTATTTACCACCTCTTCAACCAAACCTCTCTATTGTGACAAATTAACATAAAAGAGTGACAGTGACATTTGCTTCATAGAACTGCGCTACGTTTGACTACCCAGTAGTCACGAATTCAGGTATTCTTGCCACAAGAAGATGGGTGCGTCAGGACAGAGCAATGATACTTTTTTTTTTTTGTCAAACTTTGGTGAAGATATTGCACCGAACAAGAAAGAAGAACACAAGACAGGGTCGAAATGCAAAAATTTGAGATTATGTAGGGCAATCCATTACTGCTTGTCCAGTAGTATTTCGTTGCCAACAGAAGCAAGCAAAGGTGGAAAATCTACTACCATCAAACCAATGTAATCAAGGCGTCTACAGGAACTTAGCAACACCGTCTTCAATGGATTCACGGGCCAATTCCGAAGCATCGGTGGCAGTAAGATGAATGCCAACACCCATCAAGACACGCTTGATGGCTTCCTTCGAAGAAGCGTAAAGCATCTTGGACTTCACACGCGACGTGTCAGGGGACCTACGCAAGGAAAAGCATACAATAAGTATACAACACACAGGAAGATATGGTTGGGACAATATTATAAAATACAGTATCATACCAGGACAAGAAGACAAGCTTGCTAGTCGGACGGCCATCCTTGGTAGTGACATCCAAATCAATCAAACCATATCGGCAGTCATCAGTGACCTTGGACAGCTTGGCAGCAAAGTCTTCATAGGTTTCCGTGCTGGGGCCAGTCGATTCGATGACAATTTCCGAGTCATCAACGATCTTGTAGATGAAGTAGCGGAAATCATACGGCGCACGCTTCAGCTTAAAGTCGTTGAATTGGGTGATAACATCATCATGGACACCGACACCGGAAGACTAGAGAGCAAGTGCATGAGTAAGTTTTTCTAGGAGAAGGAAATGATCGTATTGAAGGGGAGGAAGCGTTTGGTTGCCTACCATTTTTGTACGTAGAGGAGGGGGGAGAGGACGGAAGGGTTTCTTTTTCTCTGGGGGGACTGCTGGCGCGGCAAAAACACAACTGAATCAGTCTTTCCCCTCTACGGCAACTGGTGCAACAGCAGGCAGCCAGCATGACTGGATTAAAGTATACAAATAAGATTTCGCCCCTCCCGTCAATGACTTCCCCTTGCTTGTCGGCACATCAACCTACTGTAAAGGACTTCTAATCGAGTGTTACATGGTATTATATATGCTCTGTCTTTGAAGATAGGTGGATTGATGATATGCTAACTCTTCCAGTAGCTACCAAAGTATCTCATGCCTTCCACTGCACAGTCTGCAATGCGATCTTGGCACTGCGGGCGAGCAGCTGGTCTGGGTCGCTCATGAGTGTACGAAGATGGTATTCTGTCGAGGACACATCCAGTAGTTGTCTCGCGGGCGGAAACGCCGCTATCACCGCTACAAACTTGACAGTGTTGAGCTGCACGAGCAATTTGGACGACTGTAGCAGCTGATTAATCGGTACTAGTCCATCCGCAGCCACGATAGCACGTTTGGCATCGTCATTGATAGCAATACACATCAATGCACCTGCGCTAGCCGCCGTCACCTGCCAGTTAGCATCCGTCAGCAAATGACAGAGTGTCGGGACCACCCCTTTTTCTACGGCTGCGCGTTTTCCTTTCTCCACGCACGCTAGCGCAGCAATGGCGTCACAGGCGGCTACACGAATTTCATATTGATCGTTGAAGAGGTGCTTCATGCAAAGATCCATGCTCTCCAGTTCAATTGCCCGGTAGACCGTAGATTCCTGCCCATCGTTTAAGATGTTTTTCAACAGCTGAAGCACACGCAAGCACAGGTTTCGGCTGAGTTTTTGCTTGAGATGATCCAGGACGATGTCCAGATATCCATTCTTCGACAACCGCTCGCCGCCTATAAAGGACCGAGAAATACGTATGAACGCATCGTAGAGCGAGGCGCATGCTTTGCCTTTGTCCACACCAGCGAACACATCCTTCAATCGTGCGAGAGTCTCCCCATTGATGATCTCCGACTGGCCGCATGGTGATTCGGCCATCACACTAAGTACCAAGGCAGAGAGTTCACGGATTTCGTTGTCGTCTTCCACAATCCCATTCTCAATCAGTTCTAGCACACCGAATTTGAGGCACATAACCAAGTTTTGGGGTAGTTTAAACACGCTTGAGAGCGCCATTAGCACTCGCTTTTTCAGTACGTCATCGCCCTCTGCTAGCATATGCACAAGGTGCGGATAGTTTTCAGTACCAAAGGCCTCAGTAACGCGGTCGTATGGGACCTCTTCCACGTCCTTCTTGGCGGACACAAGAGTCAGGTGTTGTGTGGTGTTGCGCTTATATAGGAACGCTCCGTGCGCACGTAGGTGCTTGATCCCGGAACTCTGTACCATATGTGTCCTGGTGTTTATGTCCTCGTGTCTCTTCAAGTCAATGACCGCATGAAACGAATCAACTAACCAGTCGCAATCAAAATTAAATCTGATCTGATACTCCTGTAGTTACACCATTGGTTCCTGTGCTGGTGCAAGTTATCGGTGCGAATGGTGTCCGCATTTTCTCGTACATAGCTGGCGGTTTGAATGGCACGGATGTTACCACTTGCTTTATTACACATGAGGAGTTCTTGGTTATTGGTTCATCGAGCAACGAGACGTTGGGAATTATAGGCTCAATTGTGCGCACTTCGATATGGTTCGCTGCTTGGGTGAATTCAACTGCATATCCTGGAAATACCGTCAGGTAAGGTGTATGCCGCAACGTCGGCAGTTTATTCTGGGAGAGTACGTGTGCTTTGGAAAGCGAAGCCGTTGAAAGCCCTTCATCATTTTGGCAGTCATCTCTGCGTTCTAGAAACGTCCGATCATTCTGCCACACAAGCCTGTCGTTCGGTGTGCTCTCTCCTCTTTCCATCAACTGATAGAGAACGGAAGACACGCGGCTCTCTCTCGGGTCATCCGCACGAGCAAATTCTGCCAACGTTGAAAGCAAATCCACGCACATGTTCTCAAAAACATGGTCAGTCGAGGTGGCACAGTCTTCCACACGCTCGATAATCAACGAAAGCACGCCATATGAGGAAAGAATGGTCGGAACACCTGGTTTCTGAGATAGAAGGCAGAAGGTGGCGACGCAATTCCATTTAACGTACGTGGATGAAGGATGCTGCATGAGCAAAACCAACTGGCTAATAATTCCACCATCTACAAGTGTCTGAATGTTTCCTGGGGCGATGGCGAGCTTCCTTAGTGCAGCAGAGCACATTGCACGGGTGTCTGCCCTTGGATTACCGCAGAGCCATAGGATGAGAGGTAAGACCGATCGTGAAAGCAGAAAATGTGAGTTGATCTTTCCAAGGAGAAGATTGCAAGTGCAGATGGCGAGGTCTTCTTTACAAATCTCACTTTCAACATCGAAGAGACCAGTGAGAAGCATCGAGGCTGTATCGGTCATGAGTTCATTATGGCAGGATGCCTGGCAGGAAAAGTTGCGAAGGATGGCAGCAGTCAATATGCTAATCTCGCTTGGCGAATGATAGTATTTTTGAACCACCACCGCCAGCGATGGTACTATATCTCTAACGGGGATCAATGGTAGCAGCGTGACATCGCAAGTAATATTGTATATGCAGCGAATGAGCAGTGTATCTGTTTCTTGCGAGGCATGAAGAAGTAGTTGCGACAAAGCATCCACGATCTCCTTTTTCTGAACCAATTTTGCTCGTGTCTGTTCATGCATGGACATGAGCAATAAGAGCATTGCACAACTCCTTTCGCACTCGCTTTCCCGTTCTCCATGGAGAAGTTCAGCGATCGCTTTAATCACGATATCTTGAGAGAACCCTGCCTCCGCCTCGGGACAGCTTTGAAACAGCAGCATCAAAATCTGTGTTATCAACGATCGGATCTCAAGATCTTGATGCGATTGTTCATGGATGACTGGAATGAGATGCGCCAATATGTTCAGTTGAATCAGTTGATACCCAATCGAAGGATCGCAGAGAAGATTGGAGATTCCTTTCAGCACCTTCACCTTCGTGGAATTCGGTGTCACAGGAGATGTGAGAATGCGAAAGAAAGCATTTAATATAGGCGCCTTGACGATGTCTTTACGCGTCGCCGGATAGAATGCCAATGTGCAGAATGCATCAGCAATGATGTCGTAGTCCTTCAACTCCATAGCGCTCGTGAAAATGCCGAATGCCCAAAGCAGTCCGTCCTGACACATTTGTGCGAGGTTCGCTGGCAGGCGAAGAAGATTCATCACCCCTTTCATGCATATGCGTCGGGTTTCGGGTTCGTTTGACTTGACACAGGAAATTACGAGTAATGCACGAAGGGCACCATATTTCACAAGAGCTGCAATGTTTTCTTCGGCGGTCGACAGGTTACAAAGAGTCATAGCGCATTCACGACGCACAGCCTCTTCGGGAGCAGCGGCGAGATACGTGAGGGACTTGATGATCCCGTTGTGAATGAGTGTGGAGCAGATCTGCGGATCGTGAGAGAGAAAAGAATAGGTGTGCACGCAAAGACGAAGCGTTTGAGCATCTTCTTCGCCTGCGAGGATTGCCAACGATCCGATTAATCCATGCTGGACCATGAAGAGCCGACACTCTTCAATCATGGCAAATCGCGTAAAGCAGGCCGCACATGCGGCGCGAAGACTAGCGTTTCCTGTCGAACAAATTGCCTCCAGAACAGGGAACATCTTCATAACCAGCTCCACTAAGTACTCCCGCATCAATTTCCTTCCATCGAAGGCAATACAAACGACTTCTAGGCATGTGCATTGTGTCTCTGTCTCGCAGTGGCGAGCCATTCGTTCGAGTAATTGGATCGTGTCCGTATTGAATAAGATCGGGTGCACGTCATACTCTTGGCTTAAGCTGAAAAGAATGCCACATAGTAAGACAAGGATCTGAATGCTATGGGCCGTTTTTCCGATCTCGTGCAGCCGCTGCCATGCCAAATTGGCGACGTCAACTTTGTTGTATCGGAAAGATAAGTTGTAGAGAAGCAGCATCTGCAAATAAACTTCCCTGGAGTCCAGCACAAATTCTGGATACACCACGTGTGTGTAGATCTGGTTCAAATGCCCGGGGTCATCCAAAAGGCTATCCAAATGCAGTAATTTCTCCTCTTTCAGCGATGGAGTGGCATCAGGCATATTCGCTTCCACAAGGTAGCGATCTTCTTGGTCGTTCCATGATAGAATACTCGCCAAGGCAAAGAGAACGTATCGAGAAATCACATCTTGCTCCTCCAAATCATGCCGAAACGAGAGTAAAAAATAGAAAAACGAATCACTCACGTACGGAAGACACGCCGATGCTGATAGTATCACGGCCATGAGACGATACGAGACCAAACGTATGATATCCTGAGCTGCCCGCTGACTTAACGCAGCCAATGCATCCAACGCTTTACCAAACCCCATAAGTTCTCTCCCCATTGGTTCACGTGACAGGTTCGATAAGATGGAGAGGGCACACATAAGATGTTTTTCATCATTGCAGTTCACAAGTTGATCCACGAGCAGTCGAATACATTCAGGACGAATCATGGCTCGGCGGCAGGTGGCACTCTCGGCTAAATGCCACAGCGCAGCTAGTGCATTGAGGCAAACAGGATCGGAATGGTTCGTTACAGCGAGAAGATTAAGCATCATAATGCTCTCGGGATCAATGAGTTTGGGTTGGTTCATTCTCGTGCACGAAAGGTTGTAAAACGCTCGACTAAGTATCTCTCTATCCTGCCCCTCTTTGCCGTGCTCGATGAGCCCATGGATGACATCATCCACCCGCGGGTACGAATATGCTGGACATGTGAGATTGAAAAGGGCAAACGTGCAGAAGCGACCCCCCAGCTCATATGTCTTTCTGTTTTTCACGAGGCTCTCGAGGCCTTTTTCTTTAATAAAAGTGCTTTCAAGCGTGTCTTCGATCGTGAGATTAGCGAGCGTGGCTAAGGCATTGGCCACCAGCCACTTGTCCTGCGAAGCGATTTCGACAGCATTTACCAGAAGAGCGAGTGCGTTGTGGTTGATGATGGACTCTCGACCCGCAGCTTCACACGACAAATAGCAAAGTGTTGTCACACATGATGCCAAAGTCGCGATGTCTTTCGTTCGGCAGAGCGCGAGGATACTAGGAATCACGTTCTCACTTAAGAGATTGGCGTGCAGGTTGGGATTGGCAGCCATGGCTTCAATTGCAAGTGCATATTGGAGTTTCCGGCCTGATTTACTACTGGAAATGGACTGCAGTTTCGCACTTAAAGCCGTTGTGACGGTCGGCTGCTGAGGCATGGGCGCTAATCTGACCTGCATTTTGTAATTTGCTCCTGCTTTATGGCGCAGCGTCGAGGTCTTACGTGTCTGTGGGAGGCGGGACATGTACAGACTCGCATCTGCGTAGTTCCCACGTTGTGCGAAGACATCACCTTTGTACTGGAACTTCAGTTGATGTTCGAAATGTTTTGGTGCAATGAGGTCTTCATCGGCGATAAAATAGTGCTGTTGTCCCCGTTGGAGGGTGAGTGGTTTACGTGGAGAGGTTTTCGGATCTCGCTGGTCAGATGGAGGGACATAGACACCTATAGAACTGCGTTTATTCTCACTCATCTTGCCACTCCCTCCTATGACACTGCGCACGGCCGCATGCGCAGCACAATCAGTGAGAAGGACAGAAATAGATTCAACAAACGAATACGAATTGATGGGCAAACAGAAATACATTATCTCAACCTCGAAAGATCATATGAGATACCAAAGTACCTCAGAGAGGAGCTCTTACTTTTTGTTTGAGTCCGACTTGACTGACAAAAGCTAGACAACCGCGGAGTACGCGTCTCTAAAATATGGACCCATCGAGTCCAGGAGAATAAGTGTTCATTCTTGAGAAAGTTGTACCTGGTAGCATTGACATCTCTATCAAAGACGAAGTTGTAGTGAGGACATTCCAAGACTTTATGGTGCTTCATCGCGTGGTTGATTCTCCTAGAGTGAGAACAAGTCTTTATTGTATAGTGTTCCTCACAGTCGTATGTGTGATCTTGGCCTTCCTTTCACACCCATACCACCATGCCACGCTTTCTGGACAATCACTTTAACTTAATTATCAGCTAAATTTCCTCAGGTATGCATTATCATCACCTCACATCCGTTCTTGAAAAGAAGAATGACATTGAAAAGAGCTCATTGCGGAGAATTGGAGACAAGTTTCTATTGATATGGATTGTTCGCTTTAAAAAAACATGTCAAAGTGTATGCCACCGATAGGAGAAGTGATGAATAGAAATATATAAATGTCTTACTATAAATGGTAGAGCTCTAGATCTGCCAAAGTACAGTCCTAGTCAAACAGAGCTTCTCCGAGCAGCATGCCTCCTAACACACCAGCACCAACGCCAAGCGCAGCTTCACCAGTACTGACACCTCCTCCACGACCGTGGTGACCTCCATGATGATGGCGATGATGTGATGGATAGTAACCTGGTGGTCCATATGACGGTCCACTCGTGTACACCATTGTGGGTGGGCCAGCGGGGGCTAAAATGATCGGAGGGGCGCCCACTACTTGCGGTGGCGGAGGAGGTGGGGGATACGGATATTGTTGTGGTTGCCAGTGGTGATGGTGATGAGCATAGGGATCTGGGTACGGCTGGGGTGGCGGATAATACTGCTGTGGTGGCGGCGGGTACGCTGTGGCGGACGGAGCGGCGACTGCGGCCGCTACAGCTACAGGCTGTTGCACATACGTTTGCCGCGGTTGAGAGACAGCGGGGGTAACAGGGGCAGTAGCATTGGCTCCCGCTCCGAGAAATTGCACACGGAGATTAATTTCTCCGGCGCGATGGGAGCCGTTGTTCAGTGGGTACCACTGATCTACGACTGACCCGCTGAGAAACATGTTCACCGGCAGGCGACATTCACCAATCAGCACGCTAGCAGTGAAATTCTTGTCCTTGACTTGAATTACCAATTGGTCCAACTGTGGGTCGAATACTTGAAATGTAAAGCGTTCGTTCCATACTGGCACACGTCCTACTCAACCAAATCCATTCACGCTGGTCAGATTATTACATTTGCAGTCGTTCTTTCAAAATTCCTGTCTTACCTCCGTTATCGTGCACGCGGGTCTTGTAGGTCTTGCCGCGCAGGCTGAGTTTGCAGTAGGGATCTTGTTTTCCAAAGGTCTGCTTGTCTAGCAGGTTTCGTGCCGACACAGCACGCACGTGTAGCTCCATCGCTCTCTGTTTCTTGCTTCTTCTTCTGATGTGATGTGATGATTAATCGCGAGGGAGCACGGGAGGGAGAGAGGATGCAGATTGTTCTACTGTCATACACACAGCTGGATTTTTTTCTCAGAATACCGTAATCAACAGGACACAATAAACTTCAAGATTTCATTCATCCCTGTTTTGAAATATTATAAATTATCTCACCTACTTTTCAAAGCGTCATGAGATGGAAATCTACAGTGGTGATGATGGCGTCATTGCTCATTTGGACAAACAACGTAGAAAAAAAACAAGAAGACGGAGAAATGGTGCTCAACATCCAGCCTTCGACGGTAGAAGTGGGACAAGCGGTCGGCAAACTGGTGCACGACGTTAGCAAACAGGCCACGGCTGCCAATGGACGGTTCACGCTCGCGCTCTCGGGTGGATCGTTGCCTGCAGTGAGTGGCGCGGATGCGTCATGGCTGATCTTTAACCAGCCGAAACTGATTGATCTTCTGTTTCTAATCTTTGCTGCTAGATCTTGAACAAGGGCTTGTCTGAAATCAAAGATGACCTGGATTTCTCTAAATGGCATGTGTTCTTCGCTGATGAGCGCTGTGTCCCTCATGACAGTGCTGACAGCAACTACAAGGCCTGCAAGGAAGCGCTCTTCGACCATGTACGTATATATCTTTGCATTAGTTATGCTGCAGCCCATTAAGCATCAGTGAGGCATCCTATCAGGTTTCTATTCCATCAAATCAAATCTATACAATCGATGCGTCACTCAGTCCAGAAGCTGCCGCTGTGGATTACACGAAGAAGCTTGCCACTGTGTGGAATGATGAGGTAAGAAACAATGGTCAGTTCGGATGTATTCATGCATTAATCAATGGAATATTTATCTGTTAGCTTCCTCGATTCGATTTGATTCTTCTTGGAATGGGTCCGGATGGCCACACGTGCTCGCTTTTCCCTGGTCATCCGCTTCTCACAGAGGAAAAACTGATCGTGGCCTCCATTGAAGACTCTCCCAAACCGCCTCCTCAGCGCATCACTCTGACGTACCCAGTTGTGAACAATGCCGCTAATGTAATTTGTTTAGTCCTATTGACAAAGCATCATCCCAGAAATAATCACTGACGCTAAACTTTGTGTGTTCTAGGTTGCCTTTGTTGCTACCGGCGCAGGGAAGGCTGACTTGATGCCTCATATGATCGGTGTTGAAGAGCGTAACCCTCCACTTCCTGCAGCACGCGTGAAGCCCACAAACGGCGTTCTTTACTGGTACATTGATCAACCTGCTGCGGCTAAGTTGTCAACCGAAGATGCCAAGATCTAAATATCCGATAATGGTACCCGCACACATTAATTTGGACAATAGGCTGATGACGCATCATCTTGTTTGACGTTAATTGGCTCAAACATGGCGTCATGATGGTCTCATTGGCTTAATTTGGATAAAATTCGTATATGATTGGCTAAAATATTAGAACAATTTTCCACCGCTCGATTGGTCTCAGTCTTTGTTTCTTCAATCAGTCATCAAACAGCGAACTTGACACCATGAGCACCAGCAACAGCGCCGTACAGAAGAAGAAAACTGCCCTTGTGGTGGTCGCCTGTGTCGCTGCGGCTGCTGGGCTCAGCGTATGGGCACGCAACATTCAGCGACAAAAGCTTAAGAAGCAGCGCAAGGAGCTCACGAACCTTCGTTTTGACTTAACTGTCGACGAAATCGCGGCGGAAACGGAAGCTATCATTGCGCGCATGCAGCAAGTCGATGATGGAATTGCTGCATTGTCTACTTCTGCCATCACTTTTGAAAATACGGCGCAGAAGCTCATCGACCTGGATGCAGAAATGCTGAGTCGAGTGACCAATGTCACGTTCTTGGGTCACGTATCGGCCGACAAGGAGATTCGTGATGCGTGCACCAAAGCGGATGAAGCTATTGAAGATTACTCGGTGAAAAGAGGTATGCGAGCGGATGTCTACAAAGTCATACATCACCTGGCCTCAAGTGCCGCTTTTAAGGTAAAATACTTGCATGTAGTGACGTCATGCCACGTGGTACATGTCACTATGCTTTCTAACACGTTTTCGCCATGAACACAGAACTTAGACGATGTGAGCAAGCGCTACATTAACCGACTCGTCCAAGACTTTGAGCGCAATGGTCTACAGTTGGATGAAGCGAAACAACAAGATATTCAAAAATGGAAGCAAAAACTATCCAAATTGGGCATTCAGTACCACCAAAATCTTACGGAAGAAACGACCGAACTGACGTTCTCTCTGGAAGAGCTCAAGGGTCTCAGCGAGGATTTTATCGCTGCACTTGAAAAGGGAGATGATGGCAAGTACAAGGTAAATCAATTTACTGGTTTACATATCATATTTTGTAACCACAAAATTAGACTGAGCAATGACGATATTTTTCTTAGATTGCGCTCTCGTATCCAACGGTTTTCCCTATTCTCAACACGTGTACGGTGCCATCGACTCGTAAAGCTGTCGAGAGTGCATTCAACCGTCGATGTATCGACAAGAACGTGGCGATATTGGAAGAAATGCTGGAACTGCGCCATAGTGTCGCTGTGACGCTGGGATATGAAAACCATGCCGCGTACATTCTCGAGCAAAGGTAAACTGCTTTACTTGATTGTAATGAATGCATGTGATAATGAGAAGTTTCTGATTTTATTCTTGTTAGAATGGCGGAAAATCCCACGAAGGTGAAGAACTTCCTTGCAGAGCTGGACAACAAACTCATTCCGCTGGCAAAGAAGGATCTCGACGTGCTATTAAAGCTCAAAGAGGAAGACTGCGAACACAATCAATTGAAATTTGATGGGAAAATCAACATGTGGGATTTCCGCTTCTACATGGATCAATACGTGAAGAAGCACTGCTCCATTGACGCTGAAAAGATCCGCGAATACTTCCCGTTGGATCATGTCACTCGCGAATTGTTGGCCATGTATCAAGAAATTCTCAGTCTCAAATTTACTGAGATTTCACATCCGCATGTCTGGCATAAGGAGGTGCGCATGTTCGCTGTTCATGATGCTCGTCCACAGCATCTAGGGCGCCTGGTCGGATACTTCTACCTCGACTTGTTCCCGCGTCAGGGCAAGTACGGGCATGCTGCTTGCTTTACTCTTCAGCAATCCTGCGTAAACTCTGCGAACGTGCGTCAGGTGAGAGACGAAAAAATGATTCGTTGCTTTATAGCATTAGCACTTACTCAATTTCCTCTTTGCACTCTAATGAAATAGCTTCCCGCTGCCGCAATGGTTGCCAACTTCAATGCCCCGACGAAAACGAAACCCTCTCTCCTGAGTCACAGCGAAGTCGTGACGTACTTCCACGAGTTTGGCCATGTGATGCATTGCTTGTGCTCGGAGGTGGACATCCCTCGCTTCGCTGGAACGCGTGTAGAACGCGATTTCGTGGAAGCGCCAAGCCAAATGCTCGAGAACTGGTGCTGGGAGAAGGGTCCGTTGCAACGCTTGTCGTCTCACTATACCGACAAAACGGTATGTCTTCACTTTATAATGGATGACTTCCAGTTTGTCTTTACCAATTCGTCATGTATGTAGAAACTCTCGGACGAGCTTATTGAACGTTTAATCTCGACCAAAAACGCCAACACGGGTCTTCTCAATAAGCGACAGCTACTCTTTGCGACTTTCGACCAACATATCCACTCCAAGCCCAAGTCGGACACTGCACAAGTCTTAAAGCAATTGCAGAGTGAGATTATGCTGATCGACATGACGCCTGGAACGAATTTTGCGGCCTCATTCGGCCACTTGGCAGGTGGTTACGACGCTCAGTACTATGGCTACATGTGGAGCGAAGTGTTTTCCATGGATATGTTTGTCTCTCGCTTCAAAAAGGAGGGGCTGATGAATCCGAAAACCGGCCTTGCCTACCGAGAGCTCATTCTGGCTAGAGGTGGATCGGTGGATGCCAGCATCATGTTGCGAGAATTTTTGGGCCGAGAACCAAACCAGAATGCCTTTTTGCTCAGCAAAGGTCTAGATATCGTAGACTAGGAGTTCAGTATTGTCATGCTTTGCTGATTACAGAGAAATCCGATGTTTCGCTTTTGTTTTGATCATTTTCGCTCACGAGTTCGTGATTTAAGCAATATAAGATTTCTATATACTATGATTTCCCTCGAGGTGTTGTAATTTGTACTAGCTTGCTAGTGGAGAACGATTGACGCTTTGATTGTTTGGAAGAAACTCAAAGTAAACAAAGGTCATCTCTGAGTTACCATTTAGTAACTCATATGATCTTTTTCGAATATTTACCATATTTAGCATATGTTGGATATTATATAGTGAGGCGGATCTTGAAGTAGTTTCAAAGTTTTTGATTTGGAAGATTTTTATTGGCTGATAATCTCAGATCTCTTTGTCATTGGGTATATATAAATAAATGGTTTTTTATAGGAAGAAAGTCAGGAGGGGGCATTCAACTGCAACGCATTTCTTCAGAGGACAAAGTCGCAACAGTAGCAGATCAAGGACAAACTAACCAAGATGGCATTCGAAGTGGCCGTCGTGGGCCTTCCGTCAAACTCCCTCGCGTTTACCAACTGCGTCTATGTCAACTTCGATGATTTCATGGAACTGGTGAAGCAGACCCCTCCCGGCGTCACATCGAAGGAAGATCTGAAGGAGCATGGCTTGAATATCTGGATCAATAAACATTCCAACAAACCATTCGTGTTCGCCGCCAAGCCGCAAAAGCAGATTCAGAGGGGAACCATTGCCGTGGGGACCATGCAACGAATGTGTGCTGGCCTTCCGCTTAGCCAAGCGTGCCAGATCTCGCCTTATGTCCCCTCGACCTCGAAAAGTATTCTCAGTACCGTCACGTTTGAGATCCAACAGGTCCTCACCCGCGGTCAAACTAATGACCTCCGTGTGATTGACTGTAATCTACTCAAAGCAGCTTTCGAGTCGGACTATGTCAACCAAGTGTTTACAGTCGGACAGCTAATGGCTGTGAGTTGTGATGGGCTTCCATTACGCTTGCAATGCGTGGCGCTTGACACTGTGGATGGGGGTAATACGAATAGCTCTTCATCGTTTACTCCACAAGCAGGAGCATTCATCAAGGGTGCGATTCTTAATTTTACTAAGGTAAAGGACGCCCCTGTCCGTCTGACAAACCAGTCGAATGGACAGACACGCAGTGTGTTCAAACCTGATTTTGATTTTTCCAAGTTGGGGATTGGTGGGCTGGATAAAGAGTTTAACGACATCTTTCGACGAGCGTTTGCCTCGCGTCTCTTTCCCACTGATGTTATCCAGAAGCTCGGGATTATGCATGTTCGTGGAATGCTGCTCTACGGTCCACCAGGGTGCGGGAAAACGCTAATCGCGAGAAAAATCTCGCAAGCGCTGACTGCGAAAGAGCCAAAAATCGTGAATGGACCGGAAATTTTGGATCGATACGTTGGTGAGTCAGAGCGAAAGATCCGAGACCTTTTCGCTGACGCGCGACACGATCAACAGGAGCTCGGAGACGAAAGCGATGTCCATATTATCATCTTTGATGAAATTGACGCCATCTGTAAAGCACGCGGTAGTAGTCGCGACGGTACTGGTGTTGGTGATAGTGTCGTCAATCAGCTCCTCACGCAGATCGATGGTGTAGACAGTCTCAATAACGTCCTCGTGATCGGGATGACGAATAGAAAGGTACGAATTTGGTTAACTTCATCGAATGGGGATTATGTACTGACGGGATTGTGTGTTATAGGATATGTTGGATGAGGCGTTGATGCGTCCTGGTCGTTTAGAAGTGCAAATCGAAATCAATCTTCCAGATGCAAAGGGCCGTGCCCAGATCCTCAAGATCCACACCAGTCGAGCGCGTGAAAACGGAGTGTTGCATCCAGATGTAATCGCGGATTTGGATTCGTGCGAGGATCCATCCAAACTGGTGAATAATGATCCTGAGTATCGTAATTTGGTTCAGCGAACAAAGAACTTTTCCGGTGCCGAGATCGAAGGTTTGGTGCGCGCAGCTAATGCCCACGCTCTATCCCGAGGGACGGATGGGAAAACCTTTCACGCTATTCCAAACTTTACCCCTCAGATCACGATGGAAGACTTTGCGTTGGCATTAAATGAGGTGAAACCAAAGTTTGGTGCTGCAAATGATCAACTATCACTTTACTATCAGAACGGATTGATTCCATATGGAAAATCTTTCACGGACGTCCGGGACGCACTCGTGCGCACGATCGAGCAAGTCCGATCAAACGATAAGACTCCATTAATGTCGGTACTCTTACATGGCGAGCGTGGATCAGGAAAGACGGCTCTGGCGACTTACTGCGCTGTGGCCAGTGAATTTCCGTTAGTTCGACTGATCAAAGCATCGGATCTCATTGCGCGAACAGAGAGTGCAAAATGCTCATACATTTATAATGTATTCGAAGAAGCGTATCGGTCTCCGCTCAGTATCATTATCTTGGATGATATCGAACGCCTGATGGATTATGTTGGTATGACTTGCTCACAACGATATAATGTCGTTATTTGGTGTCTTTATTGTTGACTGATCTTCTGTATTGCGTCTATGTTGTAGGACTTGGCCCGCGTTTCTCAAATTTGGTCTTGCAAGCTTTAATGGTGCTAGTTCGGAATCCTGTATCCGTGGCTGGGCGAAAGCTGGTGGTTATCGGCATTTCGTCCAACATTGACGCCATGCGAGCGTTGGAATTATCCGACGTGTTTGATCTTTGTCTTGAAGTGCCTCAGCTTCGCACTGCGGAGGAACTGGATGCTGTGCTCACCCATTCGAATCTTCCAGTGGACGACCATGAAAAGACTCGTATTCTGGAAATGATGGCCAATCAGCCAATTTCCGTAAAGAAATTGCTACTCATTACTGAAATGGCCAAGGAAGAGTTGTCGAATTTAGGGGAGGACATGATTACCTGTGCTCGCTTCATCGATTGTGCCTACAAGTTCACCATGTAATCGCAGCATAACAAAGTTATCCACATTGACTATAATTTTGTTTCTTTAGCCCTCTAATTAGGTAGATAAGGGTACTTGTTGAATGCACAGAAATATCGGATCAATCAGAATTCGAAATCCAGAACCGCAGAGCACAAGGAAGCCACAAAGCGGGTATCGCCACAGCAGAAGCAAAGTAGTGGCAGCTAAAGACAGGGAAGCATAGGGCAACAAGCGAGCGTAGAAGGCATAGCTGAGGAGGACGAGATGGCGCGAAAAAAACACGGTAGCAACAAAGGGAGCGCCCCAAACTCGCCCGCAGTGACGTCTCAGCAGGCAGATCCGTCCGTCGAACCGACTTCATCCTCCCCAGTGAAGAAGAAGGCGGCGAGTCCAAACAAGAAGGTTGAAACGACGGAGACTGCAGAGCAACCGACGTCGATTCGGGAGACTTCAGGTACCTCATGTGGAAATTATGGGATCTACACATGTGAATGGTGTTTGTTGTTGAAGTTGAGCAACCAACATCTTTTTCAATTGTTGTTTTCCTTCGGAATAGAGAAAATTGATCACGCGTTGAAACGTCGAAAATCACTGGAGGAAATCCATGATGCGGGCATTTTAAGTGAGTTATATTTTTTCGTGTTGGCGGTTGTTTGTTCAGATACTAACTATTATGAATACAGAAACGGAAGAGGATGTGGAGAAGATGGCTAACATCACGGAACAAATGGCAGAGAAAATTGACTCACGACCCAGCCAGGATGAAATGCTCAGGCAAAATGAGCATATTGTCAATCCAACAGGTGGATAGTATCTGTTACAGCAAGCACTCATCATTTTCTAAATGGACAAATATTTTCTTTATTCGTTAGGAGCAAGCCGGCGCTTGTCTGGATCATTGGCGTCTACAGCCAAGGAGCTGGAGAAGCATATCACATCTGACAAGATTGATCGTCATCTTGCCGTCCGACCTGATGTCGAATCGCTGGAAAAGAGCCATGTGATTAATACCCATGTGGCACCTCAGCTGCAAAGTGTCCAGAAGAAACTTCAGCGTCAAATGAGTTCCGATGAGTTATCGCACCGTCTTGACGCTCGTCCCGATGTACAAGAGCTTCGCGATCACGGAATTGTTCTTGGTGGTACGATTTGTTAATGACAACCGCCACTTATTTCAGTATTTAAATTCAGATATTTGTTGCATACAGATGGGGTTGCACCGAGTCTTACGGCCACTGCAAAAAAGCTAGAGCGCAATCTAGTTCAAAACCAGGTTTCTCACCTACTGGAATCTCGTCCACAAAAAGATGAGCTGGTAACCCATCACATCCTTGAAGGTAGGAAGTACTTACCGTTTATTGACCCGTCTACGAGATTGTGACTTATGCATTGCAATAGGTCCCGATGCGGCAGTTGCGCCGATGTTACAAGGGCCAAAGCACCAATTGGAGAGGCAGTTGAAGGCTGATACAATTGCTCGCCAGCTACGGAAGCGACCATCCATTTCAGAGCTTGAAAAGAAGGGAATCATTGACGGTAAGGTTATTGGTACTATGCTGCATAAGATCACGAATGCAAATTCATTCATATGAGTGCTATTTTATTCGTAAAAGAGGGTGAAATTGGCGATACTCAAGCTGCTACGAAACTATCACTATCGCGACGTGCACGATACACGCTCGCATTGAAAGCCGCCACTCGCATTGCTGCTGACAACCTCATCACTCCAGTGGAGAAGTCACGACTCAAGGATTTGATTCTAAGCGACGACGAGAAGGTCTTGGCAGCCATTGAGTGCTATGAAATGGATCAGGACATTGAAGAAATGCTGGACACGTTGTACCGTGTCGCAAAATTAGCATAACTTGATGACTGAAGATTTTCGTGGTTGTGAAAGCATATACATAGTGTGGCGTGATTGCCTTCCCATACATAATTTGCCATGAAGTCGGCTAATAGTTGGGCCAGTAACAACAAATGTCCAATGACTATTGCGTTTATTTTGTGGTTATCGTCAAAAACTCGATCATTGCTCTCGTTTATCGAGATGATGATTGCGCCTCCATAAACGCATCTACAGCATCACGAAGCGACCTATACGATGAACAGCATCCATCACAGTATCATTAAAGAGCATGGGTGAAGGACTCTCATGTATTGTCAGACTTACCCAATTTGAAGCAACGAATCCACAACTCCATAGAAGCTTCGCTCTTCGAGAGGCGTCGATTGGGTGGCAGGTGGCTCAGGATGCTGCAACCATGTCGATAACAGCAAGAGATGACCGTTTCGCGCAACAAATTCATTTTGAAGCTCTTTGAAATGCACACTGGTATGTGGCAATGACTGCAAGTGACCCACGTAGACGCGTTAGACATTAATTGCAAATTTTGTGACAAATGCAGCTGGAAATATCGCTCTTACATCGACCAAAGTGTAGCTTGATCGTGGGAAGCTATCTTTGTCGCGCGTCCTACAGAAGAACAGGATATATTATCACCAGACAAGGGCCACACGATACTTTTTCCTGCCACATACCAACATTCTTCATCCATAAGGAGACCATAGAGAGCCAAGGCAGCATCATATAGAGCTTTTTGCTTGTCTTTCGACTCCTGAGAGAATCCACACGCGTGTGATATACAAGGATTGCATCAGGTATAGGTTGGATCGAGTACTCATACCGATTCGAATTCGACGTTAAAGAACCATCCTGGTAGTTCTTCTTCCGACATTTGCAACGACGATGCAACTCCTACAATCGTTGGTGATGTTGAATGCTTTGTAGTTGCAGACCAGGAAAGTGTTTCAAGTATTTTGGCCATTCTAAAGCAATATAGTCGTCCATCCGTTAGCTAGTAAACACTTTTGGATAAGTAATGGTGTCGTAGTACACTCACTGAGTCATTGATGCGGTGATACTGGTATCTCTCTGTGTTATACTTCGGAATGTCGAGATCACGAAACATTCGGACTTGTGATGCTTCCACGCCTTCACTTGGCACTCACGGTTGCAGAACAAAGCGGCCTGACAGCTTGAGCATTTCTAACACCATCATCACAATTCAATCAGAGCGTCTTTCATACACCCAAGTGAGCGATCTGTGATCAGGAACTATTGCCCATTTCGCTCACCTTTAAGGTCGTGATGTCATCGACTATTTTTTTGCAACTTTGGCAACCGGTTCCGATTGTCCAGACCTCTCCGCCGAATTCTTTCTAACATACGCGCGCACACACGCATTAATTTCTTCCAATCACTTCTAGCACGATGGTTACTACATCGCTAATGTAAAAAATTGCATACAAAGTGGTCGATCAGACGCATTTCCGCTGCACTCGTGGCGTCAGCGCACAATTCATCATAGCTTTTCATTGTTGTCACAAATTTAACGAATGGCTCAACGACCTAACTACCGTGCAATTACCGTAAACACTAAAATACAGATCCTTCGTCTACAGTGATGTATCAAAAGGCAGAAAGAGTCGACACTGACGAGCTTCACAGTAGCACGGATGGAGAGCTTCATCGTCTGTGGTCTCCAAAGAAGGCGGCGTCACTATTGACTCTGATGTGTCTCCGTAGTCAAATGTGAGCTCTTCCCCACACGTCACATCTCTCTTCGCGAAGAATACGAGACGAGGCACATATCGATCCACTCGCAAACCTGCCACTTCCAAATTCGGTTCGCAGCAATGATTAAAGAACCGCGTAAAGTTACCGCAGTGTGTGCCATCCACATTCGTTCGCACAACGTCGAAGCTGCATTCAGCGTCTTCTGCTGGTCGCGCAACACGCTCACGCAACACTAGGACGTAGTTGATGTGTTGGCGATCATATGTAGCAGCATAACGGCGTCTCATTTCCTGCGTCGACACGAGTTCCCCTGTGTACTCGCCAAGATACTCTCTTCGTCGTATATTTTGCGCAGCGTACACACCCCATCCCTTTTTTTCATGCTTCTTAAGGCAAACTTGGACCTGGCGACCATCTTGAATTCGTCGATATCGCTCGTCCTCCTTCAACAAACGCATCCTCAGACTCTCAGGCAACGCGTGACTGGTGATAGTTAACGCTGGACTTTGCACTGTTATGCTGTATCGGAAATCCAGCAAGTGTATTAGATCATCCAGACGAGTATGGTGGGAATTTCCTCTGACATATACGGGGATCGCTAAGGCTTCCTTCCCGCGCGAGATATCTCTGCTCAGCTGATCCAACCACTGTGAGATCAGCTGATGAGTTGATTTGCACAAGCAATATAAGCTTTTCGTACTATCCACATCAAAAACTGTCCACATGTCCTCAGTTGAATGTATCACTCCAAGTATTGTAGGAAAGCGAATAGCTACAACCTCTATGGAGGTATCACTACACAACCTCTTCATGCTTTATTTGGCTCTGGTACCATGTATTTGAACAAACAGCCAATTACCTCCACAACAAGACTGCCCTTCCTTAAATCTCCCCCAAAATAAGCACATTATAAACTCAAGAATGTGACTCCTGCTATACGAACAAGCCACCTTTCAAAAAATACATACTACCCCCCTTGATTGTTTTTAGGGATTATAAAAAAAGCGGTGATACAAAAAATATACATTTTCTAAACAAAAATACAAAAAATATACATGTGAAAAGATAAATACAAAAAATACGTTTTTTGTATTATAATATTTCATTTTTATTGTCGATTTATGTAATTTTCAAGTAAATTCGCATGACGTCATGAAAAATACCATGGCATTTCGTCAAAATACGACACTCATCGTTTCATGTGGATCATGTTCCTATAGCTTAGTGGTAAAGCCCTGTGTTCGTACTCAGGTGTTGTGAGTTCAACTCCCTCTAGGAACGTGCTATCTGGATTCATTTTACTTCCTTTCCACACAATATAGAGCTGTCAAAGGCGACCAACCATCTTATTAGCATTGCAACTAACATCTGTTGACTGCTATTTCTTCTGTAAATTACCGAGTTTATTTCATGAATGTATTTTTTTGTAGGGAAAATTTCAAAAGGTGCCACAAAAAAATATTTGAGCAAAAGGTGCTACAAATTGTTTTAAACATTTAGGATGGGAGTTTTATTACGATACGACTGGACAGTCCGTAAACTACAGAGCCTTAGTGAGACAGGTTAAGTGATTAAAAATATAGATTTGGGTACATTTCACACTATAATTTTAGTATGCACCATGGTGGAGATGAAAGCTATGGCCTATGGTCGCTCGGAGGAGACGAATGGGATTACTCCCTACACATGCTCTCGGTTGGCGAGTTGAACACGTCAAATTAAGTATCTGATACATTGATGCTCCGATCTTTGTATTGGGTTATCAATTCAATAAATACAAACTGTAAGGACTGGATCTGAACACTAAAGCTTCAGTTTTCGTTTTGTATTATTAATTCAATCAATACAAAATGCAAGTCATAGAGAGTCGTATGCTATCATTAAACATTTGTGTGGCATGTACCACTGTTGTGACCGTCTGCTTTCCCACACTTTCCGCATCTATAAACTCTACGCACTCTGGCCAAGCTTGTACCTTCTCCCCGAGACCGAATTCGACGTTTTCGGGGGCGTCCCGCCTGGCGATGATATTTCGCAGGCAGAAGAGCAGCATCTTTCTCCAATATTTGGTCAGGTGGAAGTTCTATTGGTACCAACGCTTGGTGATATTTCTTGACAGTGTAGCAGTCATCTATCAGGGTCAGCGCAGTTTCGAGTAACCTTTGCTCGTGTTTCACCGTCAAAATGTGGCGACACGGAATCCTGTGCTGAACCCATATGTTGCATGGACAATGCATATGCTCCAGGTCTACCCGGCGCTGTTTCAATGGGTAATCGCAGTGAGGAACATAAGCTACTCTGTCAGAACTAAACGCTGCTGTATAATCAGCGATTTGTCAAAGCCCATTCTGAAACTTGGATTCTGCGCGAGGGGTAACAACGCGTCCAGAGTCAATCCATTTCTGCGCTTGCTGCATCCGCTTGTACGCTTCTGTCATCATTATCATCGAGTATGCGCGAAAGTACTCATATGGAAGCATCAATCTTGGCCTCAATTTCAGCGACTTTGCTTGCTCACTTTCGACGAAGTTTGTAGTCCTCCACCCATAAAGTGGAATTACGTTGTAATGTGGATACAATGCTCACTTTTCTGGTTGTATATCCTTGAGATATGTAGCAGCTGGTACATTCACATTTTCCAGGTAGGTGAGGAAGGTGTCGAACTCTTTTTTGGTCTCTGCCGCTTGTGCGCTCCACACCAACCCTTCATGGTGCACGGAAAGTTTAATGTTTTTGTCACCCTCCATGTTACCTGTTATACACACAATGTTACAAATCCGATTCAATAGTGATATTAAAACTCAAACTTACCTATGATATGGCGCACGCAGAACATGTTGAACACATTGAGTACGCTTGTTCCCGATACAATGCCATTGTGTCGATCCGTAACAACTGGGATCTGAGCTAACGGGAATCCATGGTCAATTAGACGACCAAAGAACCACAGGTAATTATCACGGTTTTCTAATGGTGCAAGAGCAACGGCAGCAACGCGATTTTGTAGATTGCCGTCCCGAGCGACCAAAACAATCTGTACACCGTTATACATTTGATGCTTCATGTGGGCTGCATCGACACCAAATATCTTTTGCCCATTCTTGAACCAAGCCGGGTCAAGAATTATAATTGCTCGCCGAAAATGCCCGTTGATGTCGTGTTGGACCTCTGTGAAGATACCGGGATTATACTCTTGAAACAAAGCTAGGTAGCTAGGGAGATATGCGATCGACTCAAGGTTGTCTGAGACTGCGTCGGAAAGGATATCCTGCTTTGCTCGGTACACCATGCTGCAGCTACAAATCATGTGGGCTTGGTTCTGAAGTTGATAAACAAGGGCTGGGGCGGAAACATCCATGTTCGCCATCACAGCGGAGCGCAAAACGCTGTTAGCAACAAGCTGTTTCTTGGTGGGCTTGATAAGACTTGTACAGTTCATATGTGACAGCTTGGCATTGGAAACATACCAGTAATTTGGTAGATTCTTCCGACGAGAGAGAGTAATGTTGACAAACCAGTCACATTGAGGGCCGCCATCGCAACGAAAATTCCTGTAATGACCTCCTTTTCTAATGATGACAGCATTCGTACCCTGCGAGAGCGCCAAATCTTTAATCGCAGCGACAGCTTGTCTCCCGGTTTCCCACTTCTTTGCTTTCAGACGCTGGACGCCTTGAACTTCCTGCATGTCTTGAGCTTCCAGTACTTCTTGAGTGTGCTCCATTATTTTGAATTCATGCAGAGCGAATACACAAACACAGATTCTAATCTAATAAAAAACCGGACTTTGACAGGTCCGATCTTTTTATTTTTAATCACTTAACCTGTCTCACTAAGGCTCTGTAGTTTACGGACTGTCCAGTCGTATCGTAATAAAACTCTCATCCTAAATGTTTAAAACAATTTGTAGCACCTTTTGCTCAAATATTTTTTTGTGGCACCTTTTGAAATTTTCCCTTTTTTGTATTTACAGTGGGGGACACCATGTAGGGGGGAAAGCTAAAACACACTTCTTCTTGTTTCATGTGAAAGAGCAAGTTTTAAAACGAAAAACAAGGGTAAATTCGGTATATTTTGCAAATCGTGTCATTATATAAAGCTGAAAATAACGCACATACAAATCTCCATATATTATTGGTCAGACAAATACACAGATGCCTCACTGTCTATATCATCGTCACTATCGTTGCATTCCTCACCTGTCGAGTCGTCTTCCATCGCGATGGCATGGTCATGCAGTTCGTAGAGTTTTGTGTTTGTCTTCTCGATGCATCGTTGTACTGTGTGCGAAGTGAGTGCGTCAAATGCGTCGCTCAATCGTCGCCGTACGTCGCTGAGTGTCGTTTCTGTTGTATATTGTCTCTCAACCTCACCTTTTACTACAGCCCAGACCAACTCGATGGGTTGTAGATTGGAGTGATGAGGTGGAGTGTACACGACTTCGTGGTCATCATTCTTTGCCATTGTACAGACAACAGGTTCGACATTGTGTTGTATGTACTCATGCAACCGATTCCATAATGTTACGCGCAGCTCATGGGAATGGAATGGAATCTGTAGTCATGTGCACGCATCCTGCAGTTGTTGTTTCTTCATGTTTCCACGAGGAGTGTCAGGAGGGAGTGTCTTGTGGTAGCGGGCATTATCCATGACAATCAATGCATTTTGAATACCGCGTGCGCGAAGTGCAGCGAGTAGCCTTTGCATCCATAGCATGAAGTACTTGCCATCGAACATTTCATGATAGTCTTTTGTTTGTACTTTTCCGCCCTCAAACACATCGATAGTGTCTTTCATCAAATGTGCATGCTGCCATGCAATCCGCTCAGATTCAGGAACGGTCATATCTGCGCCAACAATCGCAGCGATAAAGCACAAACGTCGCCCTTTGTGTGCCACCGTAACCTCTAGATCTTGCTCGCCGTTTGAGTCAAAGAGACTGTCATCATGGCGATGGTAGTTCTGGTGAATGTAGCTCTCGTCGAGGTAGACGACACGCCGACAGTGTGATCGGATCTCTCTTGTCATCTTCGACACGTATTCATCCCTTATTCGTGTCAAATTAGCTTTCATTTTGTATGTAAGAGATTGTTTTCTCCTGCCGCGAGAATACCCGAGATAGTTGGGATATTGTCGCACTGATCGAAGAGCAGATTCCATGCTTGCTTTGGTGTCACAATTTACATATATGTAGCCCATACTTTTGAGCAGCATCATGACATCCTTTGCCACAGTACGCTCTTTTCGTTGCCGTCGCTCTCTTACAAACAACTGGACACATGACGCCGCGACTTTTACATGAGGGACACGTGTCGACTTGCTTTCATAGTTACCTTTTGGTTTCGCAACTTCCATTTCATTTCCGTTCCAATAATCTGCCCACACTGCGCCAACAAGCTCTTTCTTTCTGTTCAATAGCGAGGCAACGCGATCTGTCGCGCGTGCATTCTTCACGGTACGTCCGCGCGTAATTTCTCGTTACTGATGGAAGTGTTCGTTGCGAATTTTTGCTTGTAAAAGAAGTATGTCAAGCTCCTCGCCGATTGACACTATGTTTCCTCACTGCTGCTTGACATAGCGGACGACATCCTGCAGTGTGATGTCATCCACCACTGTCATTCTTTTCCTTTTCTCTCTCCCATCTCGTTCGCTCGCTTTATACTTGGTTTTTGTATATTTGGGAACAGCATCTGCGGAGTTGTCATGAACATCCGACCGTAGCTCCGCCATTTTTTTGCTTATGGCGGGGAAAAAATATCAGCGGAAAGCGCACACAAAATGCAAGCATTTATTGCAATTTAACACAATAAAACGAAAAATTTACAAAATAATAGACGTTTCCCCCCTACATGCTGTCCGGTATTGTTAACACCCTATTTCTGAGTCAATTGGTACTGAACTGGTGATATTTCAGAAAATTACAAAATTCGGATTTTGATTAGAGATGTTGATATTGATAATGTGAATAGGGATGTAAATTGCAATTATAATGAGGGGCTGAACGTTGAAAGAAGGTTCGTACTTCAATAGATATAGCTACTTGATCACATCGACTCCGACCATTTTCTTCCACGAGAAGGCCAAGTGGTAGGACCGCTTGTAGTATTAAATTGCTCATCATGTCATCTAATTATTATGTCATATACGGTGGATCACGATCGTGGGTACTTTATGGCCCGTTCAAACTATATGTCGATACTAATTGCTGTCATTTCCTGAGTAAGCGTGACTTTTGCATGGATTCTATCCCGACAATTACCTGTACGTGTAAAGCGGCACGCTGCGCGATGTGCCTCGTGTGCAGTAAATGCGGATGCGATCATGATGGTCGATTCGTGGAAGACAAACTAGCACGGAAGCGTGGCCAACACGGGCCAGCCAAGAAAAACAGCGGTGGGAAGCGACCGCAAAGGCAAGTAAATGCATATCGAGACGGTGCTCTTGGGGAATCCCCTAACATACCGTTGAAAAAAAGAAACACAAAGATCTAAAACGAAATTCGGAGACTACTCCGAGCTATTGGCGAATCGTCGACGCAATTGGTTCCAGGTTCATCTCCATCTCTTGCACTCCGAAATCCCCCTGACATTCTACGAGCGTTAGGCCACGGTGCCACCGTTGACACTTTCTACGCTCACATACCTTCGCAAGAAAACCACCACCAGCCTCAGACCTGGTCCAAGCGCGACGACCCAGCTATCAAGCGCATTTTTTTTGATCTACAAAAAGATAGTTTTTCGCATTGCGTCCACCTTCTGCGGTATGTCACGAGAAGCGACGGACGTTTTTTGGTCTGAATTTTTGTCGGAACAACACCTGTATAATGAACAACCCGTGACCAGTGACATTCTTAAGATTTTAGCCAGTTATCCCAACAAAAGTAAGCGCGGAAATATCGGAAAACGAGTCATACGAGCAATTTTATGCAAGCTTACCCCACTGAGCAAGATTGACGCAAAGCGTCAATCGGTACCAGGATTCATCATGTCAAGAACCAGTTTTTCCAAAGGGAAAAGCGACTTTGCTTTCTTGGCTGATGGTATTTGTTTGGAGCGCGTTCCTCGATCGATTCAGCGCTTTGCCACCATTAACGTTGAGTCAGCAATAGCGTTTATTTTATCCCCTGAATATGTAGCGTACTTCTCCTGGGGTACAAAAAAGCTTTGGGTTGATGGGAAAACACACATATTCCCTGCCATTATGCGCAAGAAAGCCAAAAAGCACATTTACGATGGATACGTGGAAAAATCGTCATCACATATTGAGAATATTCAGTTGCTTTCGCGACCCACATTCTATCGTATTATGGCAACCCTGACTGTTGGAGGTGCAAAGACAAGAAAAGCAGTGGATTATGTCACCTGTTTTTTAGTGAACGATTCATTTGCCGTGATCTCTCAAATTATCGTGACAACTAACTTGAACGATGAGCTTAGGCAACTCCTCCTCAAAGAAATGGAAAGTGTTCGAGCTTACTTGAAATACGGTTTTGATGCCCAAGTGAAAAATTTCCCCGCTGATTGTCTCCTGCATCAGCTCCACTATGGGTTGACTTCTACCAACAGCGATGTTAGCAGCAATCTTTCACCATGCGCGGCATGCGAGCGACCGTTCCGATTTTTTGATGACCTAATTGAAGCTTTGGGCCATTCTGGATCGCATGTATCTACTATTGAAGTGGTTAAGAACTGTGCATCAAAAGCAAAGCCCTACCTTGGCCACCGTTTGCGAGTAGTGAACCAGCAATTGGCAATCGCTCAAATTTCATCGGATTTGCGCCAGAAATGTATGGCTGAAGGTGGGCCAACTGAAGCCCTGATAATAATTGACTTCAAAATGAAGCTTGAGCCCATGCATTACCGTGAAAAAACTGTCGAACACTACGGAAAGCGAGGAATAAGCTGGCATGGAGCAATGGCCCAGTACTTTACGTTGGAGACCGATGAGAATTCGCCGGACACCCCGCCAATTCCAGTCGATCGAAGATTATATTTTGATCACTTATCTGATGGTGACAATCGACAAGATCGCGAAGCTGCTATTTCTATGATTGAAGCTATACTGATGAGACTTCGTAAAGATCTACCTGATATTAACACTATCATCCTCCAAAGCGACAATGCAACATGCTACCAGAATGCAATGATTGCTTTGGTACTGCCCTATATTTCAGCTGCACACAATATCAATATCTTGCGTTTTATTCACACTGAGACCCAAGATGGTAAATCGGCAATAGATGCACATTTTGCTCGTTCTATGCGAGTGTTGAAGATATGGGTAGAGGAAGGGAACAACTGTGTTACGCCAACTCAGGCAGTGATGGGGTTAAAGAGCCATGGTGGACTACCAAATTGTGTTGTTGAACTAGTAGAGCATGATCGTGACCGCCTACAACAACTTTCACAGGAACTACAACACATGGAGGCAACTTACAAGCGCTTTATACCACGTGCAAACGGAATCATGATCGAATTTACAGAATCACAGTTGTTGGGCCAGAACAATAGAAGCGTTTCTGACATACGAAGGTATCGTTGCTGTCCAGATTTCAGGATCACTGTATTTGATTACTCAGGCATAGGTCAAGGCCGCACCATTCTCGTTAAACCCTCGAAGGGCATGTGTATCAACGAATCCGATGTGATAGAACCTCTAGACACTAATGAAAATGATGACGAAGGTTTTGGATTTGAAGAAATTGCTGGATCTTTTGGTGACGACGAGGACATGCGTGTTCTAAGTGGTGATGGTGTTGTCGGTGTTGGTGATTGTGGCGATGTGACAGATGAAGACGTCAACGCTGACGCAGAACAAGATGTATACGTAGAAGTGGAAACTGTGATATTACGGATGAAAACATCAATGTGGAAAGAGGGAACCTCACGTTGTGAATAAGGTCGCTCAGATTTCTCCAAGCACCTCCCTCAGCCCTTTTAGTCACCCGACCATCAGTATGTTCCACACTAAGGGTCCATACAATGGCGTCATGCAATCACACCTCAAATGGTTATATAAAATATAAATAAACATCACATTAACTAGGCGAGCCCACATTATAAATATACAACATAAAACACATATATTCGACAAGAATGAATTTCCTCCACGACCCATTCTCTCAAACCTTGCCACCCAACAATTCACCCATCATATGAGGTCAGTTAACCATTAGCCATTGATCAACTGCCCTCGACATACAATTCCATACATTGCCATCCACATAAACCAAACAAACCACTCCACATTTTGTCGAATGTGGTCAAACGTTCATCAGGGCTGCTGGCGTTCCCTCACAGCCCTTCTGAAAACGATACATGGGGTACCCATATTCGTTCGTCACGCGTTTCGCGCCGCACTTATTCGCACCACTATTCCCTGGTGGGTTACCCGACCAGCTCCGAACATGGTATATGAATAGCATCGAATAAATGACTCTATTACAATACATTATATAAATAGCCCTCTTCCTAGCGCCTTCTTGCCCCTAAGATCTCTCACGACACATGCCATTGGTTATAGCATATTCGTGGTTCTAGTCAATAGGGATGAAATAACTAGGCAATTTCTCAACAGCTCTCCTCGAATGGTTGTGAGGTATTCGGATCACAGAATATGAGAATATACAAGCCATTCATATACATATCACTAAGAACCCTCATCATGTTCATAAACGAACACTCAGACTCCGATTACTTCTATAACTTCACATGCACCGGAGCCCACTTACTAAACGTCGACATTCAGACCGACTCCTACCTTGAGAGGGGCTTGGAGCCTTGCGCTGCGGTTCTGAAGTCGACTTGGGTGTTTAGGGGGAAAAAGTAGACTGATATTAAAATAGTTAGGTTATAATGTAACAATAAACAATCGAGCTGGATCCTTAACTACGTGGCTTGATCTGATTGGCTGAAAATCTGAACTTAGCAAATGCGAACTTTGTTGTTGTCACAAAATCGGATTTAACCATAAATCCAAATAATTCCATTATATCACAGAAGCGCGTGTATATCATGTAAGGATTGAAGACTTTTTATATCTTGACGTCCCTGGTTCAAATCTCACAAGTTCATAATTTTGCATATCAAGCTACATATCTGATATTGTTATGATTATTTCATTTACGAAAGCGTAATTACTATATTTACGAAAACGTAATTACTAATTTACGAAAGCGTAATTACGAGGTAACCATTGCATATTTATGTGTAAGGAAGAATGGTTGGTTCTTAGGCCAATAAGAAATGAATGGTTAGAAAGAAAGAGAGTAGTGCAAGCTAAAACAATAATCTCACTTTTTAATTTACCTTCAAACACTCAAGTTCCTTACATATCAAGTCATACACGTGGAGAGTTGAAGCAGCTCAGTAATGAGCTGTCAGGATTTTCACTATCGTGTGACAGTTTTACCGTGACACATCAGGATTCGAGCGCACTGAAAGAGGGCTGCCTCGTCAAAAAAAATAATCGAAGCATCCAGCGGTTTTACACAAAAGCCGTTGAGTATGCTGTTGCCTATATTCTCTCACCCGATAATATCTTTTTTTTGTTATGGGGAACAAAACGGCTTCAAGTGGATGGGAAAATATAACTATTTCCTGCATTAATTCGACCCCGATCCAGAACGCACATATACAAAACGTACATTGTGACGATTACTGAGTTTAAACGACGCTGATTGGAGGAAAATCGGATTTGCGAGTTCCGAATGGTCGAAATACGACGAACTTGGAGGACGTTGGTGGGCGGAGGTGGTAACTTGAACGCAAAATGAAAAGTGAATTAGATGGAGGACTTAGTTCGTTAGCGCTTCATCTAAGCTCCCGTTGAATGCATGTTTTTCTAATCTGATTACGATCATCTTTCTACTTTCTTCCTTTACACATGTATTTATTGTAATGGGACTGACACAACAATCCCAAAACACGACACACACGCTTGTGCGATAGAGGAAGCGATACTCTCCTGACTTGGAAGGAGAGAGGGAAGGCGACTTGAGTGGTTTAGAGAAAATTTGCAACTGAATTAAATGTTAATGATTCCTAAAATATAAAACCACTAGGAGCCTATGGGGCTAAATGCAATGAACCTACTAAAGTGATATAAAACCTATGAATCTGATACATATA